>JAVHNF010008555.1:16466-27984 GCA_034783455.1 Micropsitta finschii | reverse complement strand
ACTTCACTAGTACTGTAAGTCTATGAAGAAATAACTTCTACCGACTGTTCTTGTTTAGTTGACCACACATTGTTACAGAATTATTACACATGGCAGACATGCTTACTTACAGCCAGGAAGTGTTTGCGTAGAAATCCAAGGTGAAGAACTGCCATAACCAACATTTGTACTGGCAGCAACTGCAAATCTGTACCATCTGTATTTTTTCAGTCCATACACTGTCTCTTCTATCTGGTCATCCACCACATTTTCATATAAATATTGATGCATTTCATATTCAATACATTCCTTGGTTTCCCAGTCACTGCAATGGGTGGACTGTAGCTGTGTGGTAATCTTGTAGTTTTGAAAGTATCCAAGGATAGATTTTGGTGATCTCCAATTCAATGTCACACTTGTTGATTGCACATTAGAAAAAACAATATCCCTGGGAGCACTAGGAACTAGAAATTAAAACATATGTAAGATATCTTCATTTGAATGAAAAGCAATTGCAACTATAACCCTTTTATCCAGTGTTGAAAAAATATTCTAATAAGCATGTCTGAAGATGAAGATTCAATTTCATATGCTTAATAAGGACTAATTCTGTTGGTGTAAATCACACTGTACACATATAGGTAGTGTACGTTTACTATAGCTTTTGAAATAAAGAGAAATACTTTTAGGTGTGGCATGCAGAGGCAGCTTTGAGAGGTGTGACATTTCTGATGCTACATTTGGAGCAATGTCCCAACTGAGGGAGGGCATATCGAGCAGTTATTTTCGGCCTACCCATAGCATCTTTTACTGCTGTTGCTAACTGAGATTCCTCACCTCTCACTTAGAAATACTCATTTGTCTCCCTCTCTCCTGGTAGCATGTGAAATCCACAAGCAACACCTCAAGGTTTTTCAAGTAAGTGTCCTGTTTCACCTTCTGAATGGAAAGTATCAATACGTGCAATATGTTTTATCTATTTTTATATAAGTGCTTTACATGCTATTCAGCAAATAACAAATTAAAACACCAACAGGAAGAACTAAATGATGTCAACATAAAGCAGAAAAAGAAACTTCCCATAAACTTATATATATGTATATGTGGGTATACACAGGTTATATCCATGTGCACAGAGACAGAAGTAGTGCATGTATGCACATACATACACATGCACACATACACACCCATTTGTCCATATCTATATTAAGCCAGCAGTGTACTCCCAGCTCTCACAGACTGGATGCAACATATGTTTTTGTGCTATATCACATAGTCATACAGTAAGCTAATATTATCTCTAAGACTCTGTAAGATAATACTAATACTGTCTGTGGCAAAAATTGTGCAGAGAAATCAGCTCAGAAATCATTTTGTGCACTTAGCTTTAAAGAGTGCTTTAGAGTCTTTGGGGTAAGAAGTATCACTGGTAAAAGAAAAACACGATACATCCTCAAACTGAAACTAAAGAAGCCCCAAGGCTTAGGGAAGAATAAAAGGATCCCAGACCAATGTTACTGGGAAGAAAGAGAAAACCCTCTTTTTTTTTTTTTTTTTTTTTTTTTTTTTTTTTTTTTTTTTTTTTTTTTTTTTTTTTTTTTATCCTTGTGTGAATATCTGATCTCTGCTTTCATCTACAATTTATTTCCAAAAATCACCATAATGTAACAGGCTGAAGCTTTTTCACTAAATACAAATATTTAATGAGAAATGTGAATTCTGAGTTAAAGCAAGCTGTGATGATGGAAAGGTTGAGAAATACAGATCTCTTCAAATGAGCCCAAAGCAGCTGGAGCCTGCAGGAGATGAGCCAGGCTTAGGAATCATGGGCACTTCCCTTGTCTTTCCACCCAGCTCTTACACACACGTACACAACACTGCAGCTTGCAATAGCCCTATATGCTCCCACCCTGCTACACACTAACCAGAGACAGAACAAGAGTGAGCTGCCTAAGAAAAAAATCTTTGCTAGAAACAACATTCATCATCATCATACTCCTTGATACGAAAATTAAAGTTGTTTTGCTCTATTGTTATTAGCATGAAGAGAAGTATAGGAAGTAGCAAATAAAAACAAAGCAGGCAGTAACATTCTTGCTTGATCAGTTTTGGAGATGTAACACTGTTTGTCCCCTTTCAAAATAATAAAAAGAAAAAAACCACACTGCAATATTTTCATTATAGCTCTATAAACCTGTGTAAATAACAAGAAAGGACTTAGTTATACCACTAAGTAGTGGAAAATAAAGGCAGAGAAGTGTTCAATGGTTACTATAAAAACAATCTGTATTTTCCTTAAAAAATCATCTATTATAAGTTATTAATATCTGTTAAGATACTGAAAAGAACATGAATGCTACACACTCATTTAGGATGATGATAAAATAGAATAGATAAAACTATCAGGATAGAACGGATAAAACTATTGTAGTGAAATGAAAGCTACCACCCAGTCTCATTTGGAACTTGAATTAAAGTATTTTTAAGACTCATCACTACATATTACAAGAATTAAAAAATAAAGTGTCAGCAATTTCAAAGACATTAGAACAGATGAAAATTAAAAGAACTTTAGAAAATTCAGTTCTCCTTCTTACTCAGAGGGGATTACTCTGTTTTTGATAAAGAATATGATCTCACCTTCCCAGGTACACAACTCCAGGAACTCTTGCTGATATAGGAACAGCCAGACCTGGCAAGTTTGGGATGAAAGTGTGAAAGTATGTGACATGAAGATAGAAACAACTGGCTTTAATGCCTCTTAGTCTACCATTGCTAACTTCTGTCTGCTGAAAACTGATTATCGGACTATACTCAAATTTACATGAAAGACTGGATCAAATACTGAAACAGGGGCTTGGAATAAAGTGGATAGTAGCTGGTTGCTTGGTGGTTGCCAAGAGAATGGTGGAAATACGTACCTTCACTTTGCAAATGTGCAACTGGTAGAGCCATGGTTGGCACAACTGCAGTCTGCACTTACAACAAGGCAGGTTAAGGAGGCTAGTCACAGGCAAAAGGAGCAATGCCCATTTCCAGGCAGTATAGTGGGCTTTTCTTCTCAAGGAGAATACACTTTTGCTCAGTTTCAATACGGATGATGACATAAAAAAGAACTGGGGGATAGCAATGTTGCAGTAAACATGGAAAAGATTCTTCGCAGTTTCACAGAATTAGAAATTTTATCAGGAAAAGTAACAGTGGCTCTGATTTTTGCATTCTCACACAGACCTGGAAAAGTCTAATAAAGCCAGCCTCCATGAGCTCTCCTTGTACTTGGTGGAAAGACAAATTCCCAGAGAGCGGAGGAAAGAATGGAAGGCAGAAAAAATATTTTTCCCTTTCCATCCTTTTTTCCACTGGTTGCAGAAGGAGCCCATATGCATTACCCTCAACAAGGCTGACGATAGCATGTGTGTTTACCCTTACAACACTATGTGAAACCCATCATTGTGAAAGATCAACTTGCAGGTATCATGATTTCGGACAGATTTGACAAATACTTCTTTCATGCTAAAGCTTTTATTCCTATTTTATGTCACCATTTTTTTCAGTTTACTACGAACCACATAAAAAAAAGCATTTCTAATCTACGACAGAAAAGGTTGGTCAGCAGAAGACAGAAAAATTTTCTCTAAGAATGCCTACACAGACCTTTAAAATGTAATCAGAGCCCTAAATGTTAGTCAGTTTAAAAATCTAGTCAATTTTATCCCATTGCTTCCATAGACAAACCAAATCTAAATGTAACCTTTTATTAGATCATATGAAATGATGTGATCTTAGTCTGGAGCAAATTAGAGGTTTGGTCTGACGGTCACAGTGAGGAGCAGTGACACCCAGTGGCACAGTGTCTCTTGCACTTGATGACTGTGTTCAATGAGACAATTTCAAGACAACTACACTATCGGGTTACAGATACAAAGAGGATTACAATTACTCTAGCATGGAGAATCAGATTTCCATTCCTCAAGAATGACTAAAATCTCCCCAACTTTTTCTGTCCACAGATGGTACTGATTTGAACAAACCATTCCATGCTTCCTAGAGTAATCATGCAGCTTGTTTAAATTTTCCAAACATGACTCAACTATGATGAAGTGATCACTGTTCACACTAAAAACAACTAAAGCAAAAAATTGCATCTTTGTCAATTATTCCTTCAGATTAAATTGAAACTGTAACAAAGATTTATGTATCTGCTCTTAGACACTGCTTCTTTGATATGTGCCTAACAGGGACTAGATTATTATTCCTGGTTTCTAGAAAGGTACATTTAAAGAAAAAGCAGGAAAAAGGCTGCGTTCATGGTGCTGTTGAACACAAATTGTGCTCTGATTAGCTAGCTGCACACTAGTACCAATCCTATATTTAAATTTCCCAAGAATAATGCATAGGATCCCTTAAAGTCTCATCATCACATATCTGACAGTCTTTACCTACTGAACTATATTGCATTTGCTATAATCCAGCTAGCTCTGGGAGTAGGGAGTTTTTCAAAGTTTGAAATTTTTGTTGCAATTTATTCTATCATTTTCCACTTAATAGCTTTCAATTCAGCTTCTGAAAGCCAGCCAGGGTGCTGGCAGAGAAGCCGGCCATGAAATGTGGGTAAATTCAGTTTCTGGACTAGAGGAGGAATGAGGTATTTTCAGGTTCATCCACCATTGTTCACATGATGGCCAAATTCCAACAGAAAATGCCTGAAGCCAGATCCACATTGGGATTTTAAGCTCCTAAAACCTATTTATGTGCCTTAACTCCCACTGAAGTTGACAGGAAACTAAGCACCTAAATAGAAGTTACTTTCACAGATCTTGGCCTGGTTCCCTATGTTCATCTGGCTGCAATGCTAATCAGCCTTTCCAAAGCTGGTGGATGGCTCTGAGATTAAGTTTTCATTTGAGAACCTAAATGAAAATAAATTCCTGGTAGAAAAGGCACCAGGACTGTGAAAAGACTCGGATCAAGTTGAACTGGGCCAGTGGAACTGGTGAGAACCAACAGAAATACTGGGTAGAAAACGTCTTCTTCTCAATACAAAGATAACCTAAGGAAAGGAAAGGACAAACACACACATACATATACATACACACACACACACAAACTACTGAGAAAGAAAGAAGTTATGGCTTTATGTAAAGACTTCTGTGGAAAGCAGTGACTACAGCTGTGCAGGCCAGGAACAGAAGACGGTAACATGATAGGGCATAGTTCCTAACGAAGTTAATAAAAAAAGTCTGCCTACAGAACAGCTGCTTGTAGCTGGAGTTTGGATTAAAAGAACAGCGGCAGCCTAGAAGTCTGTTGCGTGGTATTAAGAGCATCAACAGGAGGAAAGTGAAGAACAAAGTAGAACAGATAGCAATGGGCACACAACCAAAAGACTTTACAAAATGGAGGTATCTGCAAAGAAATGTAATATTCTGTTTTGATTATTAATTTTTGAAAGCTTAGTTACCCGAAGGAGTTCCCTGGTTAAGCTGATAACCCTGATCAATTAAATACTACTTTAGTATAGACTGCTAGCTTCAGGGGTCATGATATAAATCTGATCAGTATGAATAAGGACATCACAAATAGGTCCCAAATGATTTTACTAATATAAAAACATAAAAACCTGCAGGCTGTTTTTCCCATGACTTGGGACTGATACTATCAGACATGCTTTAAAGGAAATTGTACAGTTGAGAACATGTCTTAAAAAAGCCTCTCTGGACTGTATTTCTTAGTCCTTGGCCCATTAGAAAACAGTCTCTAACTGTAGGATCTAAGCACTGACAAATCAAATCCTATAAATCTAGGGAGAACTGCACACCTTTAAGCCAAGCTTAGAAAAGCAGTGAAAAGCTGTGAGTACTCGTGTTTTAAATCAAGTAAGCATACTCAGCTTTCCAATAAACTGGACCACTGTCTACTTTTCAGTAAACAATATATTTGATCTGTAAATGCTTTCAATGTCAGCTTTGTATGTATACATCACTATCATTTCTTATACATTAATGTAGAGTTGACCTAGTCCTTACAAAATAAATATCTTTCATCTTACAGTATACGATTCTTCTATTTTTATCCACCTGCTTATAAAATGAACATCAATACAATTTCATTGCCAGCAGCCAAGTGATATCTGCATTGGTCTAGTAAAGATTTGCCATCAGCATCAAAGCTATTAATTTACATTTGGACATAACAACTAATCCAAAAATCTAAAAAAAACCAACAAACCCTCCTCATTACATAAAGAAAATTGAAGTTTGGGAAACAAAAAGTCAGTTTCAGTCATCTTGGATAGAAGTGTTTCAAAGATTCTTAGTCATGATTCACTCCATAATTTCTGGATGCTTTTGCTTTAATGCAGTTTGGAAACTTGAACTTTCAGCACTGATTGAACATATGGGGAACACTGCTCTTTTCTGTAGTAGTGACAGGGGACACTGATGCTCTTCAATTTTCAATGCTGTGGCTCTGCAGGAAGTTAATCATTCTGGATAACCAGGCCAACACACTGCACTGCACACTGCACTGCATACCATGCTGGGGCCCTGAAGAGCCCTTTAGGGTACAAGCTTAAGTATTTCTTCCAGTGCATTATGGTTATCTGTAGTTCTCTTCTCATCTTAATGAGGAAATCCATGCAACTCCAACTCAGAGCTGCCATGTTTTAAGAAATGGATTTATGGCGAAGAAAACAAATAATTTGATTGGATATGAAGATGGCTTTAAGCTCCTGCTATGTTTTGTGCAGGCCTAGATGAAACAAAGGTCCATATTTTCCAATGGGCACTTCCATCCTGGAGATACAAATACAGAATCTTTAAAGGTTCTCCTATCCAGAGACTAAAGACATTTTGTGCAGAAGTAACAACAGACAATGTTTATTTGCTACCTGCACACCAGAACACCTAAGAAACTTTACTGTTACTAATCCTTTTGAGACACTACTCCTTTATGCACATGGCATGCTTCTGCATATAACTACAAGTTAATTTTAGCCAGCCAGATTACACACAGATTAAATAAAAAAATGCTTTTTGGACAAATTTCTAGTCATATTTCTTTTAAATGTAAGTTATGAATGAATCTCTGTTTAGTAGAAAACAAATGGTAAAGACTGTCACCATAGTACAATGGCGGCCTCAACCTGTTCCAAGACATTGTGTTCACTTACAATATTAAGTAGGACTAGCAGTAAGGAGAGAAAAATTACTCTGCACATCTTAACATTACAATCAATACAATTAATATTTTCAGAGAAGAATAAAAAAATCTATCAAGAAAATTTTAAATTAAAAAGACTGAAAGCAGCAGCAGTTTTCTTTTGATTATTCATGCTTCGAACTCCCCAATTGTTTTATTTTTATTCTTAACTGAGTTACTATTACACTTGTCCCACACTTGTGAGTTAACTGAATCTTCACAGCTTTAGCATGCCTTTTGTAGAGATTTCCTACCATTTTATGGCTCTTTTTCCTTTCTAAAAACTCACTCAACCTTAATGAAATTTCATTTTAATATGTGCATTTTCTTGAAAATAATCCAAGGATAGCTATTCAGTCATAAAATCCTAACACATTTATGCACATGTACTTGCTATATTATCTTTCATATCCTTTATAATATATTTAATCACAAAATACTACTACTGCTAGACAGTTTTTAGAACATACTGCAGCCTGGCAAAGGTGGCTTACCATGACAATGGAGCTAGATTAGACACAAAACTACAAATCTCCTCATAAATTTATCTTCATGATTCATGTTTAACTGTATCCAGAGATGAACAAGTTTACATCAAAAAAAAAAAAAGGCAAATAATCTTGCTAAGAATGTAAAGGTCAAACACTATGCAGTGAGACACTGAGCCAAATCCGATTTCACTTTATGTCAGAAATAAATGCATTGTCAGTGACTCAGTGCTGGCTACATATGCTGTGACTAATCTTAGACCACCATAAATAAGAAGTTGACAACAGCTATAAAACTGTTTCCATTCCCATCCATGAATCTCCAATTCCTAGTACCCAGTCACCACAAAACAATTCATGCAAACACACAGTGAAGGAAATGTCCTAATAATAACTAGTTTGTTGTAAATATGACTAAGCAACAACATGTAATCCAATGCTAAAACAGAAAGAAAGGGTCTGCACAGTGTTACGTGGCAAACGAAAACCCCCAAACCCCAACCTGTATTGTAGTATAAATCCTATAAATCCTTCACTTAAGAAAACTGCCTGTGATAACACTCATAAGCCACATGTTGCTACAAAATAAAGTATGTTCTTTTTTCTCCTGCTAGCACAACTCTGTTACATATACCACAACAGGCTAGCAGTCTGCCTCTCAAGCTCAATACCACATCCACAGCTCCACCAGGCTCTCTTTGAGCACTCATCAATAGCCAACTCCAAATTTCTCAGAAATCGCAATCATTAACTTTCCCAGGTTCCAGGCTTCTTTAATAGTACTAGAAACCTTTCCTACATTCTCCAAGAACTGAGGAAGCTGGGAAGCTTCCTGTTGTTTGTATCAGAGGGTAACCTGCCTCTTATAAGACTATGTCCAACACCTGAAGGTTTTGGACAGCCATTTTTAATAAGGCATCAGCCCACCTGTTTGCATACCCATTCCAGTCTTGCTCGAACTCTGAGCCAGGGTTTGCTGGTCAGAAACCCTGATTTAAAAGAAAGGGTAGAGAGTTTCAACTGCAGTTGAGAACTGTACTTAGATGCATGATCACATGCTTCCACATTCAGCACAGCAGTTAAGCTCACTACAGTATTTCCAGCCAATGCTGTAAGATATGAGTATGCTTATCTCTAATACTTAACACTTCCTTCGAAAGTGGATTTGAAACCTTGCTGATGGACAGAAGTTTCTGATCAAACAAGAGGGTGGATTACTCAAGCAGAAGTCTTAAATCACCAAGGAGCAAGGCAGAAGGGATCAGAAAATGGCAGAATTTGTAGGGCAGCTGTTGCTTTTGGGGAATTTAGAAAGAACATTTTTACTATAAACAGGTATAAATATGCCACTTTATAGCTCAAATAAGGTAATGTGTCCAAGCTTTAGTGGAATGGACAGTATTATGAGGGTCAGTCATCAAAGTACAACACTGGCTGTTTTCACAATATTGGTCACATTATACCAGCAAAGCGCTGCTCTGCTTGTCCTCATTTACAGCTCAGCCATTTGATCTGGAAACAAAGCAACAGTAATTCAGCTGGTGATACAGACTTGGTCTAGATTCATTTAGACATGCACATTCTCAAGTCTGATTGTAAGAAATGTGGAAATGAAAGCTTGGAGAAATCCTCTTAGAGAGATCCAAAGGCTGAACTTGAAGAGCTGCATGATACTCAGGAAGACACCATCAGGAAGTCTAAGCCTAAAGGTAAGTCTGACCTCCTCAAAGTTTAGATGTCTGCAGAGGGTTCTGCTGCCCTCCTCCACTTGTCATTCAGAACCTAAACTCTCTTGCTGATACAGACTACTATTTGACAGAACTGAGCAAAATGCACTTTTTCAGTTGAAATGTATATGAGAATGAGAGCTGCAACTCATTTTTTAAGTTACTCAATAACTTAGTAATTAAAGTATTACAAAAGCTAGATTTGGTTTCTAAGCATCAGGGGATACAGTTGTGCTTCCCCATTCCACCCCCATGCTTCCTAGTGATCCAGGTGTCCTGAATTATAGAGCTCTTCAATTCCACTGCATGAACCGATGCCACTGAAGAGGGGAAAAAAAACCCAAACCAAAATAAATGTTGTCATCACTCCTGTAATTCAGTAGGAAAGTGAAGCTTTTTTTATGGGTCCTGCTTGCTGAATATTATTTTTTATTTTTATATTAAAGGATCACTGAAGAAGAAAAAAACCCAAGATAAATAATCCCAAGAGTAGAAATCATCCCTGACTGGGGAAGAGAACTGAAATAGGTATTTGCTTCCTGGACTGGGACGAGGGTTCCTCTCCACTTTCAGTTTAGAAGCTAGGCACATAGCTATTTACACAGAAGCAACACTATATTTTGCATTTCATCTCCAGGTTTCGGGTTTCAAATGTAAACACAGCCAGGATTAGATGAAATGTGAAATGTGCATGGAAAGAGAAAGGAAGACACACGTTGGGTGAGTTTTTAACTCCAATGCCAAAAAGCCTCCCTACATTCTTCTTTGGATTTAGCTCACAATTTTCTTTCTTGTTAAAAGTTAAAAATTACTATCCATCGACAGTAATGACAAAGTCTGCTTGAAGAAGTCAAATTCTTCTTAACTGCACAAACTATGAACAGCTTTATTGTCAATCAATGCAGTCATAGCATTGGGCTCTGGTAGAAACAAAACAAGAAAAATTTTGCTCCCAAGTTTTTGTTCAGATGCACAACATCAAACATGTTAAGGGCACAAGGAGTAAAGCAGAGATTATAAGATCGGCTGATCAGAAACTAATAAAGTAGCCATTCAATTTTAACACAGAAAAAGGTAGTCTGTGCTTTTTAAAATGGCAATTAATTCTCAACACCAAGTTTATTCTAAAGCAGGAGAAAGAGGAAGCCCTGTTTCTCTCATCCACTATTAACAAGAAATTTAAACAGAAGGATTTAGATGCCTGAATTGAAGCAGGTATTTTAGGCATGCTTGTTTCATAGTCACCATTTAAGTTAAATAGGATTTATTTCAATAATTTGTTACCTTTTTCTGGAAGTGTAGTAGCATTGCAGATCTGTTCCTCACCACCACCAGCAGATGTTGCAGCTTTTATTTTAAATTGATAAGTAACATTGGAAGGCAGATTCCTAAAAGTATGCAGTGTATCATAAAATGAAAAATTTGTAGAATTTCCTTCAACTGTTATGATGTAATGAGTAATTACACCATTGGATGAAGCAGGAGGGTCCCACTGCACCAGGATCGATTGCCAACTTGTTGCAATACAGTGAACATTCTGAACAGCATCTGGTACTTAAAAGATACACACGCACCAAAGATTAACATTCCCACAAAATTAAAATGGTAATCACGGACAATACAGTTAGAGAAGCAGACCCGATGTTTATAGCAAGGGTCAAGCTTTCTAGTAGCAGACAAATTGATAAAAGAAACACACTGAGAGAACAAAAATATATTTTGGTCCTCACTAGATGGCTCATTTTCAAAATCTGAGCTGGAGGAAAGGAAACAATGCTGCCACTAGCTGAGCATAAAATCTGACAAAAAGCTGTAAAATGATTAGACCACACTCCTGTGGGCAATGTCTTTCCAGCATTTTTTAAGAAAGTACCACAAGTATGGAATGTCAGTGATGAAATGAGACAACTGATGGATGACCATGGCTCTTGGGCAGGACAATCTCCAGCTGCAGGGATCCAATTGCCAACCTGAACTAGTTCAGCAGTAGCAGTCATTTTTTGTTCTTAGTAGCTGGTGCAGCACTGTGTTTTGACTTTCGGCCTTTGAATGGTACTATGTTTATAGTTACTGCTCAGAATATTTAGTCTGTTTGGGTTTGTCAAGGACTTTGTGAGCCTCATG
>JAVHNF010008550.1:6114-21045 GCA_034783455.1 Micropsitta finschii | reverse complement strand
CCCTTGGAAGGGGGGTTGGAAATAGATGATCTTAAGGTCCTTTTCCAACCCTAACTATTCTATAATTCTATGATTCTGTAAGAGTTTTCTCTTGCAAAAAAGATACCCTGGGTTTGTCTCTTTATGCAACCTTGTAGATCAAGCCACAAGCAAGGCCAGTGTCACTGTCACATAAGATTGTCACATGGCTGCTAAAACCAAGTTAGACTTAAAAGTTTCTTCAGCATAGACTAAGTACATAAAGAGATTAAATATTCAGTATTATTGTCTTGGCCCTTGGAGAAAAAAAGCAGTCATCATCAGCAGCAATACAGAAAAGGTAAAAACATTTCTTTTCAGAATAAAAACCTAACCCATTTTTTTTAATCTATAATCAAAGTACAAGTGACTTAAAAGAATGAAAAAATACATTCAAGTCCCAAATAAACAGGTTTCCTTTACAAGCTTAAAAATAATGAAATACCACTTCATGAAAAGTACAATATAATCAGCTGTGGCTACAAAGACAGAACAAATTTGGGTCTGTCTGAAGAAAGATCTGGTTCATTAGAAAAACCTTTACGGCTTTCAGGTTCATTAGAAAAGCTACCTCAAGACTTCCTGCTAATAGTAAAGAGGTGTTCTAGATTACAGTACTAAAGAAGCGTATTTTAGTAAAGTACTTTTTGAGATGCTTGTTTGGTTTGTTTTTCTTTTAGCCAGTTTCCACATAAGCACTGAAAATACTGGCAAAAGGAAGGAAAACCACAAATATGAAATTTAACCAGTTAAGATCTCATACCTACTTTTTAGTAAACTGCTTTATAAAGTGTGCTCCGTTTTGCAAAATATACTAGTTCTTTATTCCTCCTCTACAAATAGTGACAAGCTATTTCCTTTATTATTTCTACAGATAACAGCAATGATTTGCATTTCAATGATGGGGAAAAACAAGACAGATTGAACATTTTTTCTAGAGACTTCCACGAGGCAGAAGACAGTAACACAGAGAACTACATTTCAACAACCTAATAGTGCCATGGAACACTTAACTTTTACTTGAAGCCAGAACTATAATATTGCACTGAGATTTAAGCCCATTTCCGTGTCACTATTTCTGTAATAACTTCAGTTCACAAACTGCAAATGTAACATTCAGATCAAGAAACGCAAGCTGAGTGAGCTGCCTTGCTCACTGCAGTTAAAATTGAGCACTAACTTTTCCTCTCCTCAGCTCTCCAGAGTTTAGTGTAATCCAAACAGAAAGTAAATCCTGTAACGGTTTCAGAGCTTCAGTACTAGATACAAAACAAAAACCCATTTGCAACACAGGAGGAAAAAAAAAAAAAAATTAAAAATTTTTGTACATCGAGGCAATCACTCCCAACTGAGGCAGAATAAGCTACCTGCCTCTAACATCCTTCCTCACCAGAGTGGAATTTCCCTGGAAAAAACCTTTCAGTCTATATTCTCAATTATTTTTAGTACAGAATGCCATGCTCTCAAAGTAATGGATACAGACATCTAGTAATTTATACTGTGCACCTATTGACTACCGTAGAAAGAAAGAAAAGTCAACCTTGAGAATATTCTCCTGTTTAAATGTGTTTCAAAACACCACAATAATACAGGTATAAAGTAGCTGGAGACATGGAATTTGCAAAGACAAAATGACTGAGCAAGGGTGAAGTGCTAACACGAATGTCTGGGCCAGTCAACAAAGGCAAAAGCAAACTACAGACTTGTTAAGAGTAGAGGGAATAAAAACGAATCTAAAAGTGCTTGATCACAGTGCTAAAGTACTAACAACTGAATGGCTTCCACTTCACCTAGGCACCTCAAGCTAAAACAGTCTTTAAAAGAGAGTATCTTCACGCATTACAGATTCGGCATCCACTGTGGAAATGACTTTTCATTCTGGAAGTTTAAACACTCTAAACTGCCTGTTGTGGAAAGAGATACTCTCCAGTCATATAGCACCAGCCTGACAACTTGTTATTAAAGCCAACCCACAACTGAAGAGTTCACTGATAGCAAATTCCACAAATCCACTTAGTTGGACTTAAAGAACAAGGTAAGTCTGTTTCAACCATCTGGTACAGTAAGTTTGCCAGCTTTAGCAAAATTAGTCATACTTACTGCACTGTAAATTTTTAGTTCCAGCTGATAGTACTGACCAACCCTTCTGGAGTAAGGCTTTAGTGCTAACATGATATACCTGCAAGTATAAGCAGAGAATGTGCTTCCTCCTGAGATACTGCAGACACTTGATCAAAATTATTTATGGATAACAAAGTCCAGACCACTTCTTTAAAAATCATTTTAGAGAAACAGCTTTTGAGAAGCATTAAGAAGGAACTGCAGAAAGGTCACAGACAACTCTCCTTAGATGTGCAGTATGCATTGAAATGTAGAACCATAGAATGGTTTGGGTTGGAAAGGACCTTAAGATCATCTAGTTCTAGTCCTCTGCCACACGCAGAGATGCTTCACACCAGACCATGTCACCTAAGGCTCTGTCAAACCTGGCCTTGAACACTGCCAAGGGATGGAGCATTTACTGCTTTTTTGGGTAACCTGTGCCAGTGCTTCACCACCCTCACATGTCTACCTCTTCTGATTTTGAAGAAACCTGCACCAGCTTTTCATTCAGTTCACTGGCAAATGTGCAGAGAATATCTAAACCATAAAGAATTTGAAGGGAAAACACTGGAATTATATATGCATGCATACAATAAAGAGGAGACACACACACAAACACACATTTTTCCCCCCTCACACGGCTGTTTTCACAGCATAGCAGCTGTACACAGTAACATCCAATCTTACATAAAGAAAGGGCTGGCCAGTAAGAATTTAAACACGCAAGACCTTGATCTCAGGGAAATGAATGTATAAAAACTCAAGCGAAAACTCAGAAGGAGCAACTGCAAAGCTAAATTATTTCAGTGCCACAAACTTCTAAGACTGCCTATGGCATTAAGTGGTCCTTTGAAAAATACATTTAGGGCATTTGCAGCATGCCTGGTAAACACAGTTTTGGTAATGCTGAGATATTGCTTTCCTACTTTTCCCATTGTTTTACAATAAAATAAATGCTCTTCCCTAGTCAGCAATTTTTGGTATATATTTAAAATAAGACAGCACCACTCCTAACACTGGAGTTTCCATCCTAAAATCATCTGATTGCAGTATTCACAAGTGTGTCAATGCTGCAACAAAATATAAAATTCCACAACTCCAGTGATTTATTTATAAGACTGAATTCAGAAACAGAGCTCCTGAGAAGAGCTATTTTACAGCTTCAGGTGTAAGCAAAATGTGTTTTAAGAAGCTGCCACCCACCATGTGCAGTTTTAGCAACTCATTTTTTAAGATTAAGAGACATGTTTATTTTTGTCCACTTAGTATCTTTGATAAGATTATGAAAATCAGCATCTTGGCTGCAAGTAGTGCCTCATTTAAATGTGTAATTGCTTTGCCAAAAAGCAAAACAAGAATGTGTTAATGAGGCCTGTGTTTTCAGTAGCTGTGTATGCATAGGAATATTTTAATACACTAAAAGGCTGAAGCAGAAGCACTGAGATATTTCAGCAGCCCTTGTAAGCACTCACAGCTTGAGACGTCAAGCAAATGAAACTAAAAGAGGGAAATCGATGGTCACAGACCTTGTTGAGAATTCCGATAAAGAAAACACGTATGCTTTGGAGTTGTTAGGGCACAGACACAGTATCATTTATGGCAAGGGAGGTACCAGAATATCTGTGAGGCTTGAGTCTCATTGCAAAAATAACTGAACCTTCATACATTCTGGAATTGAGCTTTTCCTCTAGATCACAGTATTTTAGGCAAATTTGGCTCCACAGATCACTTGCAGAAAACACATACTACTCTCAAAATCACAAGAGAGATTTAAGAAAGAAATATCACCAACTAAATAACAAGATAAAAAGTCTTATCACACTTTCAACATCCTTGTGTAGCACTGTTTTCCACTATCTTTGGTTGTACAACCCCTCTTGTTCTATTTCTTCTGCTCCTTCCACCTTTTTGTACCCCAAACTCCTCTTAAGGTTTCTACTCTGCTTTTGCAAAATAAATCACCAAGTAAGCCTCCAAATCTTCATTCGTAAGATCAAGGGGGTTTTCCAATCAAGTACTTTACTAACTGATTTCTACCCATCCAAAATTCAGGATGAAAAGTGAAGAAGAATGGAGGCTTCTCTTTTTCTTACTGTTTCTCAGGATGGGGGTTCCCTACGTTCTTTACCATACCCACTTACTTGTTCCATAAAAGAACCATTCAGTGGCACCTTGTCTCCCTCAGCATTTTCTCTGTCACTGAACACCACAGAGTTCAGTCCATGAAGTAGTTATTTAAAAAACATTATGAAAGGCATATGACGTATCAATTACAGTCAGTGGATGTTCACAGACGAAGTGGAAGTTTGTGGCTTCATATAGGCACACCGATACACTGTACCTTCATAGTAACACGTGGCAGTATATTTCAGTGCTCATGTACACATGGACTCACACACAATACAAGTTTCATTTATAAATGTTAAGAGTAAATAGAAAGGATCACACCAAAACTTGCAACAGATTAACTTTCCATCACAAACATAGGCATTTAGAGGCAGCTCTTCTCAAGGTAGAGACCTACAAAAGGATAGCAAGCACCCAGAAAAGCACTGTATCTCTATGTAAAGCTCATACTGGTCAAGTGCTTACTTAAACATTCTTTGGTGTGTCCCTTACAAATACTGCAACCACGACTTACAGATTTTTTTAAACCTGACTATTGCAACAAAAAATGTAATCTCAACACAGGAAGGAAGCTGCAGATTTATAAACCTACATCTGGATTATAGGTTCTAACTTGAAGCTCAAAACGGAAAGTGCCAATCAATAAAGTCAAGGTTTAATGCCAGAACTAAGGCGTTCAAGCTAGTAATTACCTATGTTAAGTATACCCAGTATACGATTCCACTTGGTAGCATAACAACACAGATATCATGGCACATTCTATTTTATTGCTGTGACCATATTTTGAGAACAGCTTTATAAAAGTAATGGAACAAAGTAACTTGGCACTCTCTTGACCTCTATATCCATGCAGTCTCTGCAGCAGAATCAACATTTTTCTGAAATGCAATCTCATCCTAGAACTCAAAAATCAAGTTGCATTATCACCAGTAACAAACCCAAACAAATAAAATTGGGTTTTTATTTCTATTTTTGCCTGCAAACAACATTCTCTGTGCAACTGACTCCTTATAACATAAGGAATCAGGCCAGGATTTTTACTGCTGATGCATGTAAGAAAATCAGAAAAGTTCTGAATCTAATTGAAAAGCAGCAGAGAGGTATTACTGCGCCCCAAAACAGCATTCTTGATTAACATGCCTTATTCAAAACTGACTAATATTAATCAAATTACTTTCACCAACTTCAGACATGCTCAGCAAGTTACGAACCCCAAATCTCCCTTTGAACAATCTAATTGGTGAACCACTAAGAACAGTTCTTGTAAGTACTGAAAGGTGAGATAAGCTCCAAAGAGACACGATTTTAAATGCAACCTCTTTCAAATTCCTATTCAGTGTACTCCATTTGAAGAAATAACTAACCATATCTGTCCAAAACAATGAAATGTTTCTCATCCTGCTGGCCACATCAGACACCAGAGTGCTCCAAAGCACTTCAAGGACAAAAGCACTGCATGCCCAGGTGACTCAATATACCAAGCTTGGTCATGAGTGCTTATCAAGTATTACCACGAAACATCTTCCAGCTGCTCGACCCAGCCCTTTTTCACTTAAAAGCTTCAATTGAGAGCTGTTAGACTGGCACGTGGCAGGTCTGCCCAACTTCACTGAGCTTCAGGTAAGTCTTCTGGCAGTTAAGAATATATTTTAAATAAATACATGTGTTCCCCCAAACAAGGGCAGCCAGATGTGAGGAAAAACAGCAGAGACTGGAGAAAAACTGTGCAAAGACCTACAGAAGAAAGGCTGGCTGGCTGACTGAGGGACTGCAGAGTGACAACTCCTGCTTCAAGAAGGAAGAGCTGTCATTTTGAAGGAGGGCAACAGTTTTAAAGCAGCTTCACTGCTCTTTATGGCTGGATCAAAAGAGCAAAGGCTCCCCCTGCTCTCCTGAGCATCCTCCTTTTATTGTTATTACACATGGCTATGTAACACTGGTAAAACCAGACAGATTTTAGAGATTTCTGCACCTGTACTGAAGTACACAGAAAGAAACGTGATTTCAGGACTCCATCACATAAACAGTGCTATCCACAGGTATTAACCAAAGGTGCCGAGATCCCTACGGATCTTTGCTTCCACTACTGAGCATTTTAAAAACTGAGTTTAATTACGGGGGAAAAGCATCCATATGGATATTCAGGGATGTGTTTTGATACTGGGGGAGAGGAAACTGAGAGGACTTTTAGAAATCAGGCCTAAAATGAAAACGCACTCTGTTTCAGATCCTATTTGATCTGAAAACATTTTTTCTATTGCAGTGCCTCTTGGAGATTAATGATCAGCTCTAAACAATCAAATCCAACCAACAATTATTTACAGGCTAATCCAAATGCATGACAGCATTTCTCCACCAGGATGCTGAATTACTTAAATGTTACATGACTGATTTCTTTCAATAAATGTACAATAAACAAAATGTACAATGCTATGGTACTGAAAACAGCTATCTTCTCAAGCACATTCACTCCTGGAATACAGCCCTCTCCAAGGATGATGTGAAGGTGTGTCCCTCCTCTGAATTATGCGGCATGTAAACCAGCGTTTCCCAAAGCTTTTAATTCATGTCACAGAATCACAGAATCAACTACGTTGGAAAAGATCTTTAAGATAATCAAGCCCGATCATTCCCCAAGCACTGACAAGGCCACCACTAAATCATGTCACTGAAAGCCTCATCTATATGATTTGTGAACTGGCCAGGGATGGCGATTCCACCCTGGGCAGCCTGTTTCAATGCCTCATCACCCTCTTGGTGAAAAAACTGTTTCCAATATCCAATCTAAATCTCCCCTTTTGCAGCTTGAGGCTGTTTCCTCTTGCCCTGTCACTCATTACCTGGGAGAAGAGACAGACCCCACCTCACTACAACATCCTGTCAGGTAGTTGAAGAAAGCGGTAAGGTCCCTCCTGGGCCTTCTCTTCTCCAGACTAAAACCCCCAGAGGTCCCTCAACTGTTTCCCATCAGACTTGTGCTCCAGGCCCTTCCCCAGCTCCACTGCCCTTCTCTGGACACATTCCAGCACCTCAATGTCTGTCTTGTAGTGAGGGGCCCAAAACTGAACACAGTACTCAAGGTGTGGTCTCACCAGTGCCCCATACAGAGGGATGATCACTGCCCTGGCCCCGCAGCCTCACTGATGCTTGTACAGGCCAGGATGTCGTTGGCAAGCTTCTAGACACCAGTGCCTTTGCACAGCTGCTCTTGTCTTTGTTTCCATTCCCATGTCTCACCCTAAGGAAAAGAAGGTAGCTTCCTGCAGTTACAACTGGTTTAATTTTCACTGCCAAGAGGAAAGGAGAGGATCCAGTCTCCTCAGTCCACCTTTCTCTGAACAATCTCTGAATTGACTTCTGACTGACCCCTAATCCCACAGCACCAGGTGTCAGAGCATTTCATCTGAGAGAGATCAGTGTCAGCAACTTTCTGTCTTCCAGATCTCTGGAATACCTCCACAGGAAGCTACCTTGCAAAATAAAAGATTCTTTTAAACTAGAAACTTCCTGTGTTGCATTTTTCACTAACCACTATTTTCTCAAAAAGGTAACAGCACCAGCAAATGTATGACCAAGTGCACCCTGAAGGTCTCAAGCTGAGGTATGAAACACACTTAGTGAGCAGGTAAAGTACTGAGCACACGTTACATGCTGTCATTTCACTAAAGTGGTATCATTTCTTTTAGT
Organism: Micropsitta finschii; assembly: GCA_034783455.1. NCBI lineage: Eukaryota > Metazoa > Chordata > Aves > Psittaciformes > Psittacidae > Micropsitta > Micropsitta finschii. Next base: position 13,110 of record JAVHNF010008550.1, on the reverse strand, counting down.
CATTTTTTAGACTTGACTTTAGCTAAGAAAGAGAGGGGAAAAAAACCTTCTGGATTGCCTCAGGGATGATACGCTTTGAAACTCAAGTAATTCAGCTACTAAATATTGGAAGTTCATAGCTTCTGTTAAAAAGTCCTATTAGAGGAGGCAGTCTGACATGAGTTACTATTCTGATGATCTTCTTAACTAAATCATGTATATTTCAAGAGAGCTATAAAAAACCAACACTATACAGACAATTTCATGTATGAAACAAGTGAAGAGTGTATGCAGCTGTATATACATGCATGTGCATATTGTTTCTCCAGCCATGCTGGCAGTGATTGCCCCTTCACATTTTCAGTTAGCACTCTAACTCATTCACAAAGCCATTGCATAAAAATTACACATTTCCTAGGAAGTACTGCAGTCTGGTACATCTCTGTAGGGATAACCCCAAATCCACAAACACGATCTTACCAAGGAACTCTAGTTCAACATACGCTTTCACTTTAGAGCATGTCACACAATACAAAGACTTCCTAGATTTCAGGGGGTCGAGACAGAGATTAAACAGCTAAGTGGCTAATCGTCAGCTATAAGCTGTGAACAGTAACTCTTCTATTTATACCTAGAAGAATTAGTATAGAAGATGAGACAGTTTTATTTTATGCAATACAACATATTATTACTAGAAAACAAATCTTAACTGCTACAATTTTAAACCATTACAGTGAAAAATAATCACGTACAGTTGATTTGCAGTAAGTACTTTAATCCAAAATTTATCACCTATGAAATTCTCCTTGCAAAATAATACAGTAACTCAAACAGTGATGTCCATTTTAATTTATAAAGTTGTAAGACTAACATTAATCTGGAATAAAACATTAGTCATTTGCTTATGGTAAAATAAGATAATCCAACAATAATTAAAAACCCCATAAGGCCTAGCCAACTATAATATGCAGTCAGAATGGCACTTGAGGTATGCAGCATTATGTCCTACCACCATTGATCATCTCACATAGTTCAGAAATCACACGCATTTTGCTGTCAAGTGAGCCAATCACTTCTTGGATAAGTGAAATATTAGAATTTACCTTTATACCAGAGGCTCTCCTCATCCCTCCTTTTAACAATTTTTATTATACTGACATAATCAGTGCTAATACATATTAAGTATCAGTTAATTTTTAAAATACTTACTTGTTGTTTGGATAAAAATGCAGCAGTTTGCATATATTTAAAGGAGCAAGGCTGCTACAAAGGACCTCTGATGAAATGCAAACAAATTCACAACTGTGAACAACGCAACTGCAGGAGAACTGCTGTGGCTTTGAATCTCATCTAACCTCCTTTTCTTGGTTCACTTCTAATAATTTTTTAAATCTATTTTGGCTACTAGCAGAATGAATAATATTCTGCTCTGCTTTCAGTTAAGGAACCCTTGATCCAAAAGGAAAGAAATACTACATAACTTGTTTAAGTGAGTAATTACTTATTTTATTCCTCCCCCCCAGAATAACAAACACAAGAATAAATTGGTCCCAAGCTGAAGTTCTCCCACTGTACAAAATACCAGCCCACCTGAACTTTCCTATGTAGTTCTGAATTTTCACTTACACATACAACTTCCTGAAGTAATACGTAACTAAGCAACCTTTGCTCACATTCCTATTAAAGGCTCTTGCATATGCATACTGCTATAAATAAGGTCTTAAGTTATTTTTTATGAATTATTCTTTGTAAACAACTGATTGACTCTCTGGGCTCATTTACCCCATCTAAACAGCAGCATTAAAATATTCACCCCTTCCAACACCACAAAATTATTTTTCATCAACTATTTTACAATGTAGTAAGCTTCAGAACTTTTCAGTTATCATTTCAGCTATCATTTGGGAGATTCATAATTTCTCTCCACCGAGCCAACCAACATTTCTGGAAGTGAAAGCAACAAGTGGACACTAAAGAGCTGCCTGCATGCCAAAACATGCCCGAAACTCATTCCTATGCACAACTGGGCACATACTGCTGGGTACTGCCTGAAGACCATCCAGTTGAATTATAAAAACAGTATTCCTATTGTACGCAGCAGTTCAGATAAAATGGAGGGAATCAACCACATAAGTTCTAGACTTAATTTTATTTGAATAAAGGAAAAACTCTAAAACATGTCCAAAGTCTTCCACTTAATGTAGCAACCCTCATGTAAAAATGTTTTCCATAACCCACTAATCCCATTTGCATCGATCAGTATTTGCCTTAATAACAAAATTAATATTCTAATTCATGAAGCCGAATGATCTGTGGTTTGATTATACAACTGATTTACTCTCAAGTATGTATGTAACTAGACATTACTACACAATTCATTTTCTTCATCATTCTCAACCTACCAGGAGACCTCCAAAAGCTGGAAAGTTTGGACACCTGTGGCACTCAACCAGTGTTTTAACACCTGAAACACAAGCTGACCTTTAGGTCTCAGAGCAAAAAAAAAATTAATGTGGGTTTACACAATGCAACATCATCAGATGAAACAAATGAGTATTTAGAACTCAATTTAATGTAATTATGTAAGTAGTTTATCTGGACAGCATTTTATTAATGTCCCTGCTTGACATGTTTATGGCTATTTTAAATACAAACAAGCTTAGACAAAACATATGGTGCTTATTGTTTGCTTTGACATTGTTGAGCAACTGGAAGTTTATCAGGTTTCTACAGCCAATTAACTGTCCATCCTAACTTAGCAGAAAGTGAGATCAATGGGTCAAACCCTCAGACAGCTTTAAGCTCTTCACATAAGGCTTTTCTTGCTACTGCCAAGACAGCTCTGGTAACTCACAGTGAAAAACAAAACCAACCAACTAAAAAAATAAAAATAAAATTAAAAAAATATTCCAGCCACACTTTTACTGAGATTTCCCTCTGCATCTGCACTCCAGCTTTTTCAGTACAGAAGAAACATGGACCACTAGGACAATCTAAGCTCTTCTGATGCAGGAGGCCATCAACAGATCCAAACAGAAATAGCAACAACCTATCTGAATTCACTCTGTCATGTACAAAAGCTGGAGCAGAGTATATACGAAAGAAATCACTTTGCTCAACACCACCACAGCTGGGACTACTCTCTGTTGGTTTGTGCCTAAGCGTGAGCAACAAGTGACGTCTTTATAAGCTTTATTTTTACTTTGTTCAACTCCATAGGGAGAAGAACCATCACTATCTATAACACATTAGTATAGCCCAGGAAAGCAAAGCAGGAACTAAGGTTTGTTTGTTTTAAAAGGCACACACTGTACCAACTTATCAGTAAACACACACCAAACCACAGAGCCATTATCGCATTTTCTCACAATTTTCATTAAAGATTACAATGAATTAGAGCCACATTTATATTAAAAAAAAACAACCAAACACACACATTATGACTACTTTTGTACTTTTTTTTTTCTTTTTTTAAATTAGGTATCCCACTATTACAAAAAAAAAAAAAAAAAAAAATGGAAAAGAAAAGAAAGCTCCACAGAAGTAAATGGAGCTTTTGTGCCTAGAAGAAAATACACCTTACAGTTACACAGGAAATAAATACAGTCTCACACTCAATACATCTGCTTTCTCCAGATCCTGCTTAGCCCCCTTCAGGTAAACTAATACCCTACAACCGCTTCCTATTTCCTAGGTGTATTTCTGAACCACTACAGCACTATGTGAGATACAAACACACCTCTATCACATAGCTAAGTTAACCCACATCATGAAACATCTTGAAAGGACGTACAGAAGGACACTCAAGCTACAGATTAGGTGCAGCACAGACAGAGTCATGTAAAGTCACCATTCCATGGTTAAACTGGTGTAAAATTAATAGAAGTGCTCCCCCACCCTCATGCATTTGTTCAGTGTAATAATGTGAAAAATCAACCATCTCTCACAGAAGATTCTAAATCTTCCACTTCTAAATTACTTCAATAAACACGTGAAATTTAAACATGCCCCATCTTTTTCATATCACATCTTCCATCCCCCTTACCTTCACTTTCATTTTCTTATCCGTGTTTTTATTTTCTTCACTAGTTAACTACTTTAAAAACACTAATTTCCAATTTCCCTCAGCAAAAAGAATTCCAGCCTACAGCCTGACAGTTTGTTTAATGGGCTGGATACTGTATCGATAGCACTTCTATTTAAAGATACATTTCTAATTGTCCACTCATATCTCAACTTAATGTATACACAGTTAGGGACCATGTGTCATCATTTCAGCTTATAGATCAAATCAGACAGTTCAAAGGGTTTAATGGGATGCAGAAGGGATTCCGGACTGAACAAACCAGTCCATTCATAATTAACAGTAAGTTTTTTCTTCTTTATCCCTTTTCCAATGGTTCTAAAAATATGAAATAAAATTTGAGTCTTAACAGATCAAAATGTGCATTCTGATTGCAACTAAACACTGCACATCCATGTGTTTCAAAGCTTCCGATCAACTACTTGATTACTTGTGAACTAAAGTTTCAGCACATCCGAGTGCGCTCAAAAGGATGTTCACAAAATGGCTACGTTTTAGCTGGTCTAACCTTGAACTCAGCAGCCCCACACCTTTTCTGACAATTCCCTGGTACAAACATTTATCACCTACACTAATATTTGGAAATTATACTCCACAGGCTTTCAAAAATCCTTCTGATAACCAATTAAAGTTGACAAGTATCTTCCTCTCTCAGTCTGGGAGATGGGGGCTAGAATCTACACCACAGAAATGAAGGGTGTCTTACTGTCATCTTCTACTGAGTGATGCACAGAAAAGTCTTCACTGCAAAACATTAAACGGAATTTGAAGTCAACAGCTGGAGAAGAAAAACAAACATCGCACAACAGAAGAACCTGAAATGACTGGCCATGCTTATTACTACACAGTAGGTAGACCCAACAGGAAAAAAAAAGGAAAAGAAAATATAGTGAAGATTTAAAGGAAAAGTACCAGGGAAAAAATACTGTCAAAAGCAAGTATTTCAAATCTGGACTCAATGAAGAGAACTCAAGTATCCAAAAGGACTGGGATGGTAGCCAAGGATTCAGACCAGGTTGAAACATTGAGGAATTTTGTGCCCATAAACCATTCCAGGAGCTGTCCAGAAAAAAGCTCTTAAAAAGTGAGCTATCCTTTGATCAGAAAAGCTTCTCTAACTCACATTTGCTTGGTAGTAAAATCCTTTGGCTCTTCAGATGACTCTAGATATTAGTACATCAATAAACAGCCAGTAAAACAAACATGTTGAGAAGCATTTTCATTAAGGCTAGAGGACTTAAGGTACTTTGATGAAAACAGCATTATGATCATACCCAGAAAGGAAAAAAAAAAAAAAAAACAAACAAAAAAACCAACCCACCTCTAAGCAGTAATTATTATTTTTTAAATTATGAACTGTGATGAATATCTGGATAATTTTGCCAAGTTTATCAAGTTTTACCAAGTAAAAAGTTTCACCAAGTTTTTGGGGAGCTGGAAGGCCTTTTATTTTTTTAATAATCATACCATCTTGCCGTTCAACCTGAACAGTTGCTAGTACTGAATGAGAGGTTGTAAGAGGATAAACATGCCATACCTAAAAAATGTAAAGATGTAATTCTGATTTATTCCAAATAAAAAAGGCCTATAGTAAATAATCTGTTAAAAAAAAAAAAAAACAAGCCTAAAAAGCTAAATCATTCAAAGCTAAGTCATTCAGCTATAGCAAAGACCTTGGCAACTTTTAATTACTGGATTTCAGAATCACAGAGTTCAGTACTTCTACTGAAAATTTAAAAGTATTTACATTCCTTTCAACATAAGAATTGAAGAATGTGTTACTCCTCTGCTCTGCTTCCATAGGTTTGTTTTATATTTGGCTGGTCCTTCTTTATGACCGACACACATAACCGGGGGGGGTGTGGGGAGGGGGAAGGTAATCACTTAGCTTCGAGTAAAGGGCAGACTAGGCAGAAATATTATCCAGTTCTTTAATATACAGAAGAATTCATAGGAACTTCTCCTCCTAGTTTAAAACAAGTCAAGAACTCATTGTGGCAGGACAGAAAAGAAGAAAATTCTTCAGAAGTATATTTAGTTCCTCCACCGTACATGAGAACTGCAGTGTTTCCCATTCCCTTTCCTCCATTCAGCCACATTTTGGTTAACAATTTGGGCAAAAGGTAACAAAGCTTCTTGGGGAAGTTTCTCAATCGTCTGTTTTGCTCTAGGGAATCAGTTATGTTTTTTTGGTTGCAGTTTTGGTTTTGGTCCTGTCCCGTCGTCCCCCCCTTCGACTAAGGCAAATTCCCCTCTTCCTCTTCCAAATCGTAAGAGCTTGCTCAGCATGTTTTACTGCCCTTCTGAAATTATCAAAACTTTATTGCAGCCTTTAGTCAACTTGCTTGGAAAAAGACTCTACTTCACCAAAATAACCTTTTTCTGTGTTATCCACGTTAAAATTTTTAAGGTTAACAAGATACTCATCCAGAGATCTCCAGCTGCATTTACTAGTATCACATATACAGAATTATTTTAACCAAGCTCACTGGTCGTTCTTTGAAATTATTCTATTACCCAGGGTTATTCTGTCATTGTAAGGGAAATAGTGAGACCAAGGCTGCTTCTTCAACAGTGAAATGACTTATGAAGAGAATGCATACTAGGAAATCTAAAAGCACAGAAAAGGATTTACTGGGTAGGTAGCATCATTGAAGCCTTTTTTACATTACTGCTTTAAAACAAGTTAAACAGCAACGACACGTTCGCTTTCAGCAAAAAATACAAGATATAGTTCTTAATTTTGCCAGAAAGGGAAGAACAGCTAGAATAGACTACTCTAAAATAACTTAGTATTAACAGCTTAGCATTTCTTTACGAACAGTTTACACCCATTGCCCCTTGTCCTATCGCTGTACATCACTGAAAAAAGCCTAGCTCCATCCTCCTGACACTCACCCTTTATATATTTGTAAACATTGATGAGGTCACCC
>JAVHNF010008521.1:3524-19522 GCA_034783455.1 Micropsitta finschii | reverse complement strand
GGTGAGGGGGAACCCTACTGTTGCACATTTGAAATGTTTTATCCTATGTTCCTTTTCTTTTTATAGTCTTGTCACATTTTGTGCTATCAGCATTTCAGTTAAACCGCTTCTAACTTTTCATCTGTCAAGTTCCTTCTTAAAAACAACAAAAAACCCCAGCCAACAGTAAGACTCGAAATACCCTGAAAGGTCAGAAATCAGATTTAAATCCCTGTGATGTGACCAATTTTTTGCCAAGTACAATGTTACGTGTTTGGTAAACTAAGCTGTCTCAAACTGGGACAGAAGCTGATCTGGATTGATAAGAATCCCAGAAGTGGTATTGTCTGTGTGAATGTGCTGATCTGATAAAACATGGAAATGAGTACAAGATAACAGATCAGACACCTGATGGCAGGATTTGGAATTATGAATTACATCAAGTAATTCAGTATTACGCCAACAGGCAAGATGTGGTCTGGTTGTCATATGGAGACTGCAGTGAAGTATGTGTCTGTGCCTCACTTGCCTTTGCTTTGTATGATTCTTTGACTCAGGGCACTAATTATTTTGATGGTGTTGAGACAGCTTCTTTGGGTTTGTTATTTTATCATCAGATCTCATCTAAAACTTCAAATATGAGTCATTCTAAGCCTTTCCATCATGGTGAAAGAACATACTTAGCACACACATGCACATACAGGAAAAAAGCAGTTCCTAAAATGTCATAGGAGTTTCTGTTTTCAGTCACTTCAGAAGCAGGACTGATGGTTCTTGCTCCCTGACACACTGGAATACCCTGCTTCACTCGGGTAGGTATAATAAACCAAATTCTGCTTTCCTCTTTAACTTGCAGTTTCTTATTCTTCACTCCTCAAAGCCTCTCTCTCCCTTTCAGTTACCCCCTTCCATTTTCATAACCACATAGCAGCCCTGTTAGCACTTTTGAAAACATAGCGTGGTCATGATCTTCTTGATTCATCCGTCACTTTGCTATGGAGTAGGATGTGTATTCCTATCTATCTTCACAGCTCCCTCTCCCCTTCATAGAATCTTCTGTAGGCAATATAGGGAGGCAGCAAAATTCAGTTCTTGTTCTCCAGTTTTCCCTGTAATTGCTTCTTCATATATCAGCAGGACTTGATTTTAAGTTAAGCCCCAGTTGCTGATTTGGATTTTATTATATTGATACTTAGTCCTGCACACCACAGACCCTGACTGGCATTTAAGTACTGGCATAATAGAGGTTAAAATAGTCAGTCTGGGTTGTTCATGTCTCCTCAGTTGCTTGTGCAGGCTGTATTCAGCTCTTACCTATGCAGCTTCCTTGCATTCTGGTAATGCTTTTAGCGACCTTTCAGCAACACAGCTGTCTTCATTCACATGGAAAGGGTTAACAGGGATTTTATAAAAAGTTCTATTAATGCCTAAAGGATGAAGATCAGACTCTTTCTCAGTTCTGTCTTGACTTTGCTGGATTTTCTTTCATTTCTAAGTTTACTAACAGCGAAGTCCAAGAATAATTGAGCAATTAAAGTTTTTCCATTACTGTTCTCACAGTTCTAAAATGTTACTGAAGTATTCTGTGACTCAGTTTAGCTGTTTTGCAATGGCACCTTTTCTTATATCTGAAATGCTCAAGAACATTGCTGCTATTGCTCAGTATTTTTATTTTCTACAACCAAATCTATGCCTGTTCTTCTTAAATCATTAATCTCTTGCACATCTCACCAAGACTAGCTTTCCAAGGAACCAGCTGAGGGCTCAGAACAAAAGCTAAGGAGAAGTGCTTACTGAAACTTCCCTAAAAATACCCCTTAGCAAACAGGACTGCTGTCCTGTCTGTTCTATTTATAATACCCAGAAAGTGGAGCAGGGTTATTTCTTGAAGACAAGCATTGCTTTCTTAACCTAAACTTATTACACTGGTTATGCCAAGAAATCACTTGTTTTAAAGGGAAAAGGAACTAAATGCTGACTTACCTTTCTGAAGAAGTGTATACAAAGCTGGAAGTTGATCAGAAAAGACACCTGGTGACAGTTGGGCATGTGAACAGAGAGCTCCACTTTGGAGACTAAAAGAACAAGACTGCAGTTAAGGGGGATGACAGTGACAGGAGGGCTAAAGCATATACAACCCTCCTGTTTGAATAATGGGGCTTATGTAGCTTAGCCACCATGAGAATGAAGAACATGTATAATGGCCAGATTAGTTAAGCCTTTAGCACAAACTGTCTTTGTACCATGACAGCTCTGTACTGTCACCTGACTCAGAGATGCTTCCGTACAAATAAAGAGAAGAACTGGGAAGGAGGACATGAATTGCTGACTAATTTGCTTTCTGTTTTATAGCTACAGAATGCCTCAACTCCTGGATAACAGCAGTTCACATGAACAGGCTGCTGAACATTATGCATCAGAATCCATTGTCTCCATTGCTATCTTCATCATCATTTTAATCATAGGTATCCCAGGCAATGGACTGGTGATATGGGTAGCTGGTCTGAAAATGAAAAGGTCTGTGACTATTGTCTGGTTCCTAAACCTTGCTGTGGCTGACTTCATTTGCTGCCTATCCTTGCCATTTTCCATTGTTCACCTGGCCCTCCATGAACACTGGCTGTATGGTTGGTTCCTCTGCAAAGTCATCCCATCAGTCATAATCTTCACCATGTTTGCTAGCGTCTTCCTACTTACGGCCATCAGCATTGACCGGTGCCTTCTTGTCATGAAACCTATCTGGTGTCAAAATCATCGAACAGTGAGATCTGTATTACTAACATGTGGTGGCATTTGGATCCTGGCCTTCATTTTTTGCTGTCCTGTCTTCCACTACCGTGAGACGAGCACTCATGATGGCAAAACTGAGTGTGGGTACAGTTTTGGAGATCACATAGTGCCAGATTATGTGGCTAGTCCTGTAAATGAGTTACAGGAAGAATACTCACTGTTAGACTACAGTCGTAATGACTCCTGGGTTAATGTTTACGAAGGCAATTATTCTGTGTCACTTGCCTTAGTGGCAGTAAACATCACTAGGGCTGTCTTCGGCTTCATACTCCCCTTTGGCACAATGGCAGTTTGCTATGCCCTCATTGGTTTCAGAACACATGCAAAACAGTTTCACAAGCCACACAACAGAATGCTGAAAACAATTGTGCTCGTGGTAGCTGCATTCTTCATTTGCTGGGCTCCGTACCATGTAGTTGGGATTCTGTACCTTATACCTACTCTTGGAACACGACTGGGGCAGTCATTGATCCTCTGGGATCACCTCTCTACAGCACTTGCATATGCCAACAGCTGCATCAACCCCCTGCTCTATGTTTTTGTGGGGCAGGACTTCAGGGCAAAGGCAAGACAATCACTGCAAGGAATCTTGGAAGGTGTCTTTACTGAGGAGTCAACACGTTCCATCCCCTGCTCTCTTCACAGAAGCAAGACTTCAGCAGAGAAGGACACAAGCAGCACAGTGTAACGCAAGACTTCCGATCACCACTGTAGAGATAGGAGCTACGGCCCTGCACATCAATCACTCTCCACTTAACAGCTTTTTTTTCTCTCCAGCACATTTGATTAATCTGCAGCTCCACACACAAAGCTCTGAGATGGTTCAGCTCATAAAATCAAACCCCCTTTAGATCCTACAGAGATGGGAAGTTGAAGTACCAAGAGTAATAATGTCAGGGAAGATGCTGGGAAAGAAGGAGACAGAGTAATACTTCAGCCTTTAAAGATGAAAGCAGGCTTGCAGGATGATTTGTGGTGGGATCATGTAGTTTAACCTCTGAATTGCTAGAAGAAAACATCATTAGAGTTATTTGCATATGTCTACATCCTACATCTCCTGTCTCTGATAAACTGCAGATGAAAGCAACTTTTGATGTCTGCTTGGAATCTGTCACCCTGTTTTCCCTCCTGTTTTCCCTCTCCTTTGAATGTACTTGGGGTATGAGGGTGGTTTTTTTCCCCCTCTGAACATTTCCCTAGAGAGTAGTGCTACATTTTCTTACAGCAGTGCATTAGAAGAGCACTTGCCCCAGTAAGCTGCATTGAGCTGACTTCTATGCCCTGGTAGATGACGCCCAAGATGTTTCTTTGTCCTGGCAAATACACCACTGTATGGCAGTAACTGGTCAAATGCACATGCTGTGGCTATATTCATTAGCCTGCACTCATTCACTCCCTCTACCACTGGAGTCCCAAATCTTCCTTTTAGGAGGTACATGCAAATGTACCTACTGCATTTTAAAATGGCACACCAGCAGAATTTGAGCAACTGCACTCATTGCTGAACCAGATGAGGTGGCTGCTGGACTGTCAAGCATTTGGTAAAGCCTTGGAATTGAGAAGTAATAACCTCCACTCTGACCCCAAGAAGGTGGGGAATAAGCCTGCTGCAGTACAGTCATAACCTGCTCTCATGTCTTGCTGGTGGAAGAATCAAAAAATTGTGCCCTGTCAGGCTAGTTGGGGGGTGTTTTCCAAGTCTGGATACTCTCTGCTCCTGAAAAGCACATTTCCTAGGAACTCTGAAGTGGTTTAAAACCCACCTTTCTGCGTTAGTCCTTCCCTAAAGCAGTAAACTAACTACATGGTCTGACAAACAGTTCCTAAGCATTGGCATCATTTTTCTTTGCCTTTCTGGCAAGCATGAGTTGAGACTCACTGATCTCTGTGCCCTGAAAACTTTTGACATCCTAAAAAGTCTTGGTCTCGAAGTACATAGCAGTGGAGGCTGATCATTTAGCCCCTAAATTCTGGTTCTGATGTAAGGAGGTGGGAACCATGCCCACCAGCGGGGCGCCGCTGGCAAAGAAGTCAATACTGGCACCAAGAGGGTTAAACCATAAACATTCACTTTTTGTTTTTATTAAGAAAGCATGCACAAAAATAAACTCGTGAGACCACGCTCCTCTCTCCTGGCCACTGACACAAAGCACGGGGGGGCCTGCAGAGGGGGACTGGCACCGCGCACCCTGCGGAGCTCCACACGCCTGCCCAGGGCCGAACCACGCACCAACAACACATGTTTATCTCAGGGCAGAGGAACGAGGCTGATTTGCACACTGACCGGCATGTATTTACATATGCAAATGAGGCACAACTTAATACGCAAATGAGGCAAATATGAAAACGAGGAGCACTTTATACGCAGAAGGAGCCATCGCAGTTGGTTTCTCTTCCGGCGGTGTTTTCAGACTTCCACAGGGCCGGCTCTCAGTAATACCCTCTGCAAAGCACTAACTGGCACCCACCAGAGGTCATTTCTCCTGGCTGTCTCTGGTGCCACTTTCCACAGAAACCCATCACACATGCTTCCGGAGCTGCATCATTCCCATCCTGAGGCAGCAGGCAGAATAGCTGACTCCACACTGCAGTTGTCTGGGATTCCTCATTTCCCTTGGAAACACTCAATGATGAACTCCCCCCCAAAAACACACTTTAAAAGGGAGAAAAAAAAAAGAAACAAAAAAAAGAAACAAAAAAAAAAGAAACAAAAATGTCCACCCTCCCAATCCAGGGAGACTCTGTCCACTTCCCTGACAAACATCCAATCGCTTTATCCCTACAGCAAATTCAAAAAGCAATGCTAGTTCCCCACCTTCCTGCAGCCAGAGGAGAGGTTATTACTCCTCTGCCCCAGATCTGTCAAGTAGTCCTAATGTTTTATTTCTACCCTGGTTCCCTTCACTGGTGAACAGGGAATAAGGGCTGGGGGGAGGCTTTACAAAATATTAGGAAGAAACACGAGGTTTGACAGAATGGAGCCAATACCAGCAAAAAGGGGAACAGAGGACACAGCTTTGGGGAGGAGGCATCTCAACACTCACTCCTGCTCCTGCACCTTTTCCACCCTCCTGATTCACAAGTGCTGACAAAACCTATCCTTTGGGATTTACACTAGATTCCACAATCTCCCCAGCTGAATGGCAAAGGGGCCTGACCCACCCTCCTCCGTTCTATGCTACACTCTTTGGCTGTTCATTTTAATAATCTGCCTCACTTCATCGTCTCTTCTAATGCACCTCTTAGAAAAAACACTCGTGAGGGCCTCCCAGTTACTTGACCAGAGGGTCCAGCCCCTTGCCCATCATCCTGTCATTCACCTCCACTCTGAAAAGCAGCTTAACTCTTCCCACCACAGCCCATTCACAGAGTGGGAACCACCAACGAGAGCCCTGTTGCTGCTGGTACTCTCAAACCACAGGCAAGAGCAGTCTCCAGAGAAATCCAAGGGCTGGAGGATCAAACAACAACTGAACAAATACTGATGGGAGAAAACCTCCAAATTTGCATATGCAAGTAAGAGCCTCAATACTATTTTGAAGAAGGGCTTGAAGGGGTGGGGGGGTGAAGTTAAAAGCTCTGGGGAACAGAATTTGCTGAATCACACATGACACCCCTGACTGCTTCTTTTACCTGATGGGCATGTAGGCTTCACCTGGAGACCGCAAAAGGCAGCATAGAAAATAGGTCAGGATTCCCTTAAAATCTCCCTCAGTTGTCACAGATGGCACTGCATTCCAAAACCCAACTTCTCTGCTACATTCTCCTTCCTCCAAACTCAGGTCAACCCTCCCGGCTCAGCTCAGCTCTCCCTACCTCAGGAATTACCCTCTTTTTGTACTTGGGAACTCTACTTCTTTTCCTGCTGGTGCAAGAAAGTTCACAGAGCTAAGATCACCTCCCCAGTGTCCCTTTAGCCCCCGGACCTTTACAACATTTACGAAACAACAGAACTACAGGCTCCCAGGGTCCACTAGGCTCTCTCACTCCAGCAGCCAATACAACAAATTCACCGGCCACCTTGAAGGGAAAGAGGGATTGTTAAACGCAAAATGACGGAGGCAGAGAAAGATGCACTCAAGGATTCAGCCTTCCAAGGTCTTTTCATGGCACCAAGGACCCATCTTTCCGCCCTCCACAGGGCACCACGCAACACGAAAGAGCCAATCTGATGCGTCCAAAGCCACCAGAGGAGGGGGAGGGCTGTGCTCAATTATTGGTAATAATAATAATAACAATAATAATAATAATAATAAACAAAAGAAGAAAAAGAAGATAAAACAGGACGCAAGGAAGGATTATCTTCGGCAGCATCTTGCGGTGGCTTCTCTGGCGGAGATAGAGAATATATATCTATATACAGGCAAGGCAGGGAGGCTGGGGAGGGTGGTGCTGGCACCAGTGACCCCATGTCTCCCTCCCCTCCCGCGTCCTTCACAAAGGACGGGCTATCAAGTCTGTAACTCATTAGGTGATCAAGTCCCAGTCAAAATCATCGGGGATTTCCTCAGTGGCGCCTGGAGGAGGCCCTGGAGGCCGAGGGACCAGATGGTGAGCTGCCCAAAACCAACAGGAAAATAGAACAGAAAGAGAACAGTTAGAATAAAAAAAATATCACTTTTTTTTCAGAGCGGGCCCTTGGGCAAAAGAAAGCACACAGATTTGTGCCTTCTCCTGTCCAACAGTTTGAACAAGCAAGAACACTACTGGCATGATTTTTGCCATCAGACAGCACCTACCAATGTCTGTAGGTGGTCTGCTACAAAATCCTCCACAGCAGCTTCTACAGAGGTTAAGTTTGAGTCGCCTTAACCTTCCTTACAGCTTACTGCTGGTGGACCACAAAAGACTTCATCAACAGAAGCTTCTTGTGTAAAGCTGCCTTCAAACAACTGAGGGCAAGGCTGAGCTAGAAGACTAATTATGTAAAGTGAAAGAAATCAGGCCACTGAAATTCTAAACCTTGCCAGAGCTATGGCAGAGCCCTAAATGGAGGGTCCCTTGTAATCCAGTCACCTTCTCTACCCTCAGTGCTCCATTTGATTAATAAGTGCTTTGGGAGAAATGCACAAAGGGCTTTGGAACGAGCTCTTTGATGCTCCCTTGTGTAATACCCCTTAATCATAGAATCAATAGATTGGTTTGGGTTGAAAAGGACCTTAAGACCACCTAGTTCCAACCCGCCTGCCATGCACAGGGACACCTCACACTAGACCATGTCACCCAAGGCTCCGTCCAGCCTGGCCTTGAACACTGCCAGGGATGGAGCATTCACAACTTCTTTGGGCAGCCTGTGCCAATGCCTTACCAGCCTCACAGTAAAAAACTTCTTCATTACATCTAAGCTGATCTTCCCCTGTTTATGTTTGAACCCATTACCCCTTGACCTATCACTACAGTCCCTGATAAAGTCTTTCTTCAGCATCCTCTGTTGTAAGTACTCT
The DNA here is from genome assembly GCA_034783455.1 of Micropsitta finschii. Taxonomy (NCBI): domain Eukaryota; kingdom Metazoa; phylum Chordata; class Aves; order Psittaciformes; family Psittacidae; genus Micropsitta; species Micropsitta finschii. The sequence continues at coordinate 11,309 of JAVHNF010008521.1, read as the reverse complement.
TCAGATACTGGAAGGCTGCTGTGAGGTCTCCATACATTCTTCTCCAGTTTGAATAGCCCAAGCTTTCTCAGCCTGTTTTTGTATGGGAGGTGCTCCAGCCCCTGGATCATCTTCATGGCCTCCTCTGAACTTGCTTCAGCAGCTCCATGTTCTCCTTATATTGAGGACACCAGAACTACACACCCCTTACCTGTAATGTCACCCCTTACCTGGGCGATTATATCCTGGAGAGTCCTGGGTGGAAATCTGGTACATAGGAGATGGCCCAGAGAAGAGATGGGGGGGCTGGGGCTGGCCATAGGAGTTCACTGTAAAAGGAGTAAAAAAAAACCCAAAACCAAATCAACAAAGCAAAAACAAAAAAAGAAAGAAAACCAAACAAAAAACCTAAACACCAAAAGAACCCAAAACCAAAATAAACCAAACTGTCAATGTTCTGGTCAGCTGTCTTGGCCCTGACTGGGTGGCAGCTCAGCCACAGAGCAACTCACTCAGACCCACAGGATACTGCGGGAGATGTTCAGCTCTTGGGTCCTAAATGCAAGCTATAGCTTGGTCAGAGATCTTGCTCTTTGAAGCCAGCAGGAGTTTCTCTACTATTGTAAAAGAAGAACATTTTCATCCAGAAGCACCACAAGCTGGCTCAGTATCATCCATTTAACTCTGTATTAGACGACGCACACCATCAGAGTTCTGTCAAGACCACAATATCCTCTGTGCTCTCCTCAGAATTCAGAGTGAATCCTCCTGCTTCTTGTCCAGCCAGTATTTCCACAACAATGATGCAAGAACTTTCTTCTTAACAGCTCCTACAGCTCTTGCCATCTGGAATAGCAATCTCTTTACCTTGCCATTCCTCTCTGTTAGTCCCCTACAAAAGCCATCCCACCCCCTTCGTTTATGGGTTTACCTTTCAAATGTATTTCTGCCTGGAGAGGTTGCATGTCAGTCGTAAGCATCACATAGTAATGGCCTGCCTAGGCCACAGCCATAGGACATACTAATTCTTTAAAGCCAGAGAAGCTGAGTTGCTATGAACAGCTCTAACAGCTTAGCCCCGAGTTGCTCGCTGCTACTTTGCCTGACAAAGCTGCAAGCAGTTCAGGACACTCACAGAATTGGCCCTGAATTAAATGTCATTTTAGTCTCCCTTCTAATTACCTTGGTTCATGGACTGCTCCTGTTTGCCACTGTTCAGGGCACAAGAATCAGAGATTCGGGGGGGCTGCTGTGGGCCAACCAGATGAGGGAGCTGGCCAGTCTGGGTGAGGAAGTGATTAAGAGAGTCACAGAGGTTAGCAATATGATGTTGATCCAGCGTCCAGTTCTTCCGCTCAGCCTGGCGCAGACTCTCCATCAGCTCTGCAGGGGACAAAGGACAAAGTCAAAGACAGCACTCACAATGTGGTCTTCCGTGCAGAGTTTCTGTCTTCTACCCCTAAATCCTACCTTCTCCTCACAAGCCCAACTTCACTGCTCTGAATCTGTCACCAAACTCCTGGAGAGCGCCATAGCTAGGATACTGTCTCACTGACTCAGGTAGGGATGAGAAGGGAAAAATCTGAGTTAGCTTTCTGATGTTCTTGTATGAATTAATTGCCTCTGCCCCAAGTTCCTGCAGCGTTCAAGAGTTTCAGGGTCTTTAACAAAACCCATGAAGTAGGACACCTCATTTTACACATAGAATTGTTGAGTCCCTGAGAAACCCATTGACTTAACACCGTTACATTGGAAAAAGCCCAAAGATCTGGGCCCAGCACTCACATTCTGGACTACAGCCCTAGTCACTGAATCACTACACCCAGTCAGTAAGTCAACACTGACCTGAGAATTGGGAATGCTCAATGCTAGACCAGTTCAGCCGGTTCACCATCTTGAAGCTTTCCTTCAGGGAATCAATGTTGGAGCACCAATCAGGGGGAAATGCTGGAATAAAATGGGGGAAAGATTATTCCAATACAGACTGCTCCTTCCCTCCACCCCTTAATGAAAATGATTGGCCCTTCTTCACCAAAGAGCCTGATGCTACGGTCACTGGCAGTCCTTTATCACTTAGAAGACCAGAGATGGTGCCTTTCATTTAGCCCCTGACTTTATTCTGCATCCCTGAACAGAATCCCAAACCCAGTGTGGATGTAATCTCCTTCCAATCAGTAAGAAAGCATTTTCCCCTCTCAGATTTCAATCATAATTTGCTTTCACCCTTTTCCCACACACAATTTAGGCACTATTTAGGGAAAGTTCACTTGTGAAATTTCTGCCTGGGGGCTCTTCACTGTTTCACCGTTCCCTTTTCCCTGGATGTTCTTTCCATTGCCCCTGACTCACCAAAGCCAGCACTGTTGATCGAAGCCTGTGACTGCTGCTGCTGGTGCTGATGTGGCTGCTGCTGTGGGTGGGAGTGTGGGTGATGTTGCTGATGCTGGTGGTAGCCTCCATGCTGCATTGGGGGTGGGTGCATGGACATCACTGGCGGCGGGCCATAACCTTCACCACCCTGCTGTTTTGCCCCTTGGGATGGGCAACCCTCTGGGGTTGGAGTGTGGAGTGGGGGCGCAGCACTCACTGATGAGGGGCCCTGCTGCTGCTGCTGCTGCTGCTGCTGGTACATGTAGTAGTTGTGGTTGGAAGGCTGCATGTCACCAAGGAGAGAAGAGAAACCTGCCAAGTAAAAGAAGGGAACTTTAAGAGCCTCCTGGATTAGACCTCTGCTTAAATTATCATCTCCAATTTCACACTGCTCATCCTGCTATTTAGGAAGCTTTTGGAGTGCCCTCTACAGGCTGCTAACAACCATCACCTGCACAGTTGCTCCAGGTTCTCTTCAAAACAGAAGGCTCTATAGCAAAGACCCAGCAAGATTTAATCTTCTAGTACAAAGTCAGGCACTTAAATTCCTTGCTGGGTTTTTCCTATATTTACCAAAATAACCCCTGCTCTCTCGAACCCATGCTTCTCCCCCTTATGTTGTGGAACCTCAAGGAAGAAAAAAAGAAAAACCACAGTAAAGGGCATTACATGCCACTAACCTGAGCTACCCATTTCCTACTTTGAGTGCTCCTGACCATTCACAAGCAAACATCAGTTTTTAACTAAATTTAAAATCAACCCTTAGAGCTTACTACTACTGTGATGTGGCAAAAGGATGAATACTGCCACCGTGACTCAAAATACCCTCAAAACTCAAATTTTCCTAGGCTACCTCACAGCTGAAGACTTGAGGACAAAAAACCCTGACTGCTGCTACGTTTTACAAACAGAGGCACACACTGAGGCGAGGTTCTTCTCTACATTTTTGTACCTTGTCCATTTTACAGTACCTCACACAACAGGCTTCTACTATGAGTGCCAGCATGATGAAAGCGGCAAAAGTAACACATTTTTATTCCACTAAAGCTATAAGTCAAGAGGCTCCTCCTAAAGTAGAAAACTGCCTGCACTGTGTGATGTCTGACAGCATAGGTAATAATGTATTCCTTTTTACACCAGAGTGTAAGAGTGTTTAAAAGTGGGAACAGCAACTGTAGATTGTTCTTGTTTCCCATGGACGTCTGACCATATTCCTACTGTCATCCTGCCCTCTTGTGGCTGCTTCCTCAATCCCAGAAATGCAAGCTATGAATGGAGCAGTAGGATCTCTTCTGCACTCTCCACAAAGCTCAATTCTCCAAGGCGTTGAACAGTATCAGCTTTAACACATCTGAGCACTGACAACTTTTCACTCTTAGAGAAACTCCACATGCAACAATCCCCTTCCTCTCATGGTTTCTAGCCCGACATTGTGCGTACTTCCCCAACACGCTTTTCTCTAAGCTTCTGCCATTTTAGTATTCGCTTTTGTATCAATACACGGTATTTTTAAATCATTATCCTCTTTATTCTGAGAGAATTAGAGGTAGCAATAGATAAAAGACATGCAGATTTCTTATCTGCTCCTGGCAGAACTAATTACAGCATGCCAAACAAGGAAAGTCTGTTTGCACAGGCTCCTAAAAATGGGGAAAGATCTGAGAGATACCAAGGATAGATCAGTGGACAAGACTGTGTGGGCAGATACCTGCCCACCCCACATGACGCATATAGTTACTCACCATGCTGAGAGGAAGATGATTTCTCCAGCATAGATTTGTAGAGGTTTCGGAAGGACCAGCTAAGATCCTGGAAGTTGATCTCAGAGTAGGAGAACTTGAAGTCATGGTTGGCACTGTACAGTGGGGGTGGCACATCAGCCCCTTCACGGCCCTGCCCCCCTGCTGCAGTAGAGGCAACATCCACAGGCCCTGCACCCTGCTAAGGTAGAAGGAAGGCCTTTAGAATGTATTAGGGTTTGTAAGTTGAGACAGGGATCTGGAGACTAGATACAGGTGAACATGCACTGATATCCCATATCACTTAACTCATCTCCCAATGAATCTTCCCAAATGCCATTTGCCTAGAGAAAAATCAACCACCTCCCTCCCTCTGCAGTACACTGGCTTCAGCTTTTCCTTCAGCTATCTCATACCATTATGCCTTTACACTTATCCCCATCCAGCCCTTTGTTAAAATTTACTTCCTCCTTAATTTTCTGTCTCTGCAATTTCAGCTTCTTCCCTTGTTTTTGCTTCTATATCACAATTTTCACGATTCCCTCTGTTCTCACCATTCTGCTTTTCTATTCATGTTATTCTCTCCCTCTCTTCCCACCCTTATAAGGCTTCTATCCTTTGTGCTGCTCACCTGACTATAGTTGGCAATGGAGGTGTTGCTCTGGAGTGACAGCTGAGGGGTGGCCTCAGGTGGCAAAGAGGCTTCTGTGCTGACTGGAACAGCCCCTCGAGGGCTTTTACTTGCCTCTTGCTCTGGGGAGTCTTGTGGGATCTGTGGATGGGGAAGGAAGAGAAAAGGAAAGGAGCAGAAATCAAAAACAGATGGAGAAGTGAAACTGCAGATGGGAAGCCAGCTCCCCCACTGTAGAAGTTCATGCCTTAGAAAATAGGAGGACTGGACCTTAATCACTGAAGAGTCAGGATAAAGGACTTTAAACAAGCTTAAACTTTACTGAACAGCAGTAACAACAGCCAATCAGAAGGACATACACGCTAGTTCATTATGTCCTAGGCTTTGTCCCTGCCCCAAAATGATAACATAGTTCGGTGCTGAAAGGACTACTAGGAATGAGAAAGGAATTCCCCCTCTTGCTTCACACTGTCTGTAAGGAACAACACTCACGTCGTCATCTGGAGGATGCCGCCTCTTGCGAGATATATCTGGACACGTATCTATTGTCCAGTAAGAGCCCTGGAAAGAAAACCCATTGGTAAATGTATGATTAAATAAGAAAGCATCCTGAAGCAGGAGGTTACTGACTTAAAGAACGCAGCAATGACTGAACATTAGGACTTCAAGGCCCACCCTGCACAACATGAGACAACAAAGACTTGCATGTCGGAAAGAGATTCATTTCTTGCACTGGTTTGTACTGAATAGTGAGATATGATGCTACTGGTAGAAGGCAGAATGCTTTACACTTCCATCACTGATACAGGACACCAAGAAGACAAAAGAAGGCTAAGAGGATCTAATCACTGTCTTCGACTGTGTAAGGAGATTATAAAGAACAAAGAATCAAACTCTTCTCAAAAATGCACAGCACAAAAGGCAACAAACACAAGTTACAGCAAGAGAAATTACAGTCAGGTATAAAGAAAAATTTTTTCACAATGGTGTGGTGCAGCACTGGAACAAGTGCCCAGCTGTGGTATCCCCATCCCTGGAGATATTAAATACTCAGTGGGGACTTCAATAACTCAATTTAATTGTTCCTTTGTGGGACAGGGATGCGTGTTGACCTCCAGAGGTCCCTTTCAACATAAACCAGTCTATAATTATGTCTGTTGTTTTCTGTGTAGGTGTGAAGAGAACTCTTGAGTGTTATTTAGCTCGCTTTGGCCTCTAATTGAAATCTGAAGAATCAGTGACAAGCACAGAACAGGTTTTCATTACAAATCCAGCCCAACATGCCAATGAACACCTGCAGACATGTACACTGAAGTCCGTTAGGATTTCCCAGAATAAGCCATATAATCAATGGTATTTTTGAGCAGCGATCTTCAAAGATATACTACTTCCATTTACAGATGCCAACTGAACACCACTTAGTCCTTTAAATACAACCTGAAGTAAAAGGCCTGAGCAAGTGGCCCTTTCTGGTAACTTTAGGATGGTGGGGAGGAAAAAAAAAAATCTTTCTCTCTAAATACACAGCTTCTTGTCCCCATCTTCTCCTTCTGCTTGTTTGGTTTTTCCTTGACAGTACTATCTGCATGCCAAGATGCCAAGTCCTGGTTTTGCTAGCAATTCCCCTTTACAATCTATATATACTAACACAGAGTTATTAGTTCTTACTTAGCCATCAAATTCCTACATTCTTGAGTTTTACTTCTAAATCATTTCTATAGATTTGAACTATCTTATGGTGAATTTTTCCCCCAACACAAAACATTTTGCAGCCTAAATAGGTAGTAGTTCTGCTCTCACTTCCATGGATCTTGTCTCCATGAAACCCATAATGTCACATCATAGTCCTGCCATTCACCAGCAGCCTCTATAGACTTTCAAAATAGAACAGGGTAGATAGACCCACATTTTACACATAAAGATCAAGAAGAAAAAGAAACAAAACTAATACAGTACATTCAACCCCATTTTTCTCTTCTTCCAGTATCTTTAAAGTCAACTGAAGATAACAGGTAAGAAAAATACTTGCTAAAACTATTAAGGCCCCTTTACAAGTTCCCTTTAAGTGAATGCCAAAGCACTGCAGTAAATCTTACTACTGCTTCCATTTCTGCCTACACTTTAGGTTTCAGATTCCAAGCATGAGTTAGAAAGGGCAAGCCCAGCTTATTCCCTGCAGTTTTGAACTGCTCGCCTAGGAGCATGCAGATTTCTTACCTTCCCAGGATCATCTCTTGGTCGAGGCACCTTCCGGAAACATTTATTCAGAGAGAGGTTGTGACGAATAGAGTTCTGAGGAGACAGTAAGAGATACAGGTAAGTGCTATAACAAAAACATACAGCCTTCTTAGTATGACCAGGAGCAGGTACAAAACACAGAAGGATGCTGCAGACTCGAAAGCCAAAGCTCACTACATATGCCCAGAATGGAGCACAACAGAAGCTGCGTAAAGGAAAGGAATGGATTAGGATGAATATGGGGCTGAACCATGCATACATCTACAGAAGGTGCAGTGAAAATAGTATCAGTGTGATGCAGAGGTTGGTAGTGATGTAGGTTTTGGGGGAGGGCGGCGGTGGTTTTGTTTTTTTTTGGTTGTTGGTGGTGGGGTTTTACACACTCCTTCTTAGAGGCCATGCCATACATACAACAAAATTCTTGGAGAAAACAAGAACTTCTGGCTCTGCATTTTTTCCAGCTGGTCAACTTAGTTTCACATCTGTCTTTATATTTTGCTCAATGAGGATAGTTTACACAGAATTAAGAAAATAATTCTTGTAATTAGACAAAAAGGGTACTTTAGCAACTTAAGCCCTCACCTTCCAACCAATACCAGCATTTTTGTAATAGAGAAAGTTGTCACAGATCCAACGGTAGATCTCGCTAAGCGTCATCTTCTTGGCAGGTGATGAGTCTTTCCTGTATGGATTCAATGGGCTAAAATCGTCTATAGTGAAATTTTATGAGTCATTTAAAGGAAAAATACCTCTTCTGTTCACCCTTCAGAGTCATGTAAGTGATCCTTCTGGGGGTATTGTATCTAATATGCTTTTGTCTATATTATG
>JAVHNF010008508.1:0-13843 GCA_034783455.1 Micropsitta finschii | reverse complement strand
ATAACAAACTGCCAGGAATCGAGTACTGCAAAGTGTTATTTTTGCACAGGAGATCAAAATAATTCAGTGTAAATGTGACTTTAGCAGAGAGATTGGAAGATGTCACTGCTCCAGTGAATCTCATATCTGCTTTGGTTTAATTATGATTTTGGAAAACATTCTTTATTTGCCTGCTGCTTTGCCATGAACTGTGGAACAGTGAAGTTCTGGAAATCACCTGTGGACATTTAGGGACAAGGAACTTCCTCTGCTTAAAGGTTTTCACAAGCTTCACTGGCCATGCAGATGGATAGATGAAAATACATAAAGCTGGCAAAATGCAGAAGAAATGAGACCCATATGCTGTATCAGTCCTCTCCTTCACATAACTGAGCAGGTACCTCTGTGAAAAAATCTGAGGTCTTTCTTTCACTTGGCAAGACATTCATCTAAATAAGATAAAAGGTTCTTGATTTGCAGGTGAAAGGTATTCAAGTGTACAGAACACACTCCTGCTACACAGACGATGGCTGAAAGGTGATTATTTTGTTCCTTAATTAGTTGAGTAACAGACTTCTAATGTAGAGTTTGTGTTATTATTTAACTTGCTACTTTTTAGATTACCGAAGAGCTTTCAAAAAGCCAGTGTAAGCTTTACTCTGCCCCTTCTAATCATCCTCTGTACATATGTGCCTCTGATCGTGTGATCACTGTGTCTAGTGGATCAGCAGCACAACTTCTTTCTTTCCAGAGAAGGATCAGAGGGTAAGTGTGAGGCACACACAGAACTGCAAACCTTTGAGAAAAGATGTAAATGATGGCCTTCTGCATAGGACTCAATTTCACCCCAAGTAAACCTAGAGCAGGGTCATATAATATATTGGTCTCGAGTCATGGTAGTAGATTTATGTTATGTCAGTGAATGGGGCTATGTCTCTGGCACTGCTGCCTAACCTCTAGCAGAAGTTCTGTGGTGTGAATAAAGGCCAGAGGCCTGTTGTAAAAATGATGATTTAGGTGGTTGATTGGGACTCCAGAGATCTGGTTGCTTCTCATGCCTCTTTCTGACTTTTCTTTAGAACGTAACTCAATCTTACTCTCTAAATTAGGGATAATATTTCCTCACCTCACAGGCACGTTTTGGGAATAGATGTGTTAACTAGTGCAAAGCTTTTGGGGCTCTGGAGCTGAACAGCAAAGAAAAACCATCACAGAATGGAAAAGTATCATTGTTCATGCAGAGTTGCGACAGTTTGTAGCAGATGAAGTCGGCGCCCCATGCTGAAGAGCTGAGATTAAAAAGAATATTGAAGAGCTGCTTTGTATGCAGAGCACTGTCAGTCCTGTGCCTGGAGTGAAGCAGGGGCTCTTGCCAAAAAAATGAATGTGGGGGCAGTACCTGGTCAGAGACTGAAACAGTATATTATACCACACAACCCGGAGGCTGAAGGAAGGTTACATTAGGCAAACTTTGCTTCGTGGTATTTGAGAGCTTTGCTTTTCAGCCTTTGATTGGTTTGTTTTAAACAACATAGTTTTTAGCATGGAACTGATGATATAGATCTCACAGTGCACCTGGAGCTTTACAGGAAAGTGTGCAGATAAGGTCTCAGCCCCTTAGATCTTACAAACTGGGCCTTTTTTCTTCTCTCATGGACCTCATTAGATTAAGTAATGTAAGGAATTCTGGTCTTACAGCAGTGACCCATAATTCAGCATTGGGTTAGGCATAAATCTGTAGTATGCTTCCATAGAGTGCATTGGGTTAGGCATAAATCTGTAATATGCTTCCATGGAGTTTCAAACTGAAGAAATGTCTTCTATGTTTGTTTTGCTTGTCTTTGAGGGGGTTGGGAGGTTTTTTGGCTTCTTTGCATGCCTTTGTCCTGTACCACCTTTTACCCAGCAGGAATTCTATGACCTTTTTACTGACTGGCACCCAGCAAATTAGTGGTCAGCAGAAACAGGAGTAACCAGCTGCACTTTTGAAACTGCTAATATGTGTCTTTGTAGGCTCAGTGACATTTCTACACTGTATCCTGATAATGAAGCAAAATCAATTTCCTCCCTGGCCTTGGGCAAGGATTGGTGAATTAAATTGAGTGATAGAAAAAATGTTTTGATTTTTTAAGAAAGGCTTTCTATTTTCTAAAACCTCTTCCCTTTTAGACACTCTTTGGGTGTCTGCTCTTTTCTTTTCTTTTAAAAAACATTTCCTTTTCTGAACACCCAGCCTGCTGAAAACAGATTTCAGTCCCACCAATATTATTTATGAGCACATCATCAGCTTCGCATAGGAATACTTAATAAGCCCACCAGCACTCGAGAGTAGCTAGGTCCTGCCTCAGTGCTATACAGACAAGCCAGGAGAAATGATAGGGCTGAAGCAGGCTAGATCACAGATGGGAGGCTGCAGCGGGGAATGGATTCAGTGCCCTCTGGAATTGGACATCATGCTGAAACTTTTCCACCCAACATTTTAACAAACAGCAGGAATCGATGCTTTCACACTAGAAATCAATTAAAGAAACCCAAATTATTGCCATTTGAATAAACAATTATTTCTTTTTCACCCTCACAGAAGCTTGTTAAGATGAACTAAAAGCCAGCACTAATTAAATGATCTGATAGCACAAATCATATCAGAAATGTTTCATCTAGTTTAATTAATTCTTGCCAGAAATCACTGTTACTCTTAGCATATGCCAAATGATATTTTAAATGATTTTTTTTAACAGTTTCCATTTATATCTCTTTCTAGTACTGCTGGGATTCTCACTCTCTGCAGATAAAGTGGGAGTGTTTACAGAAGCTCTTACTGCCAGGGAGATTTTTAACCCTGGAGACAGACAGTATGGCAAATACCTTGTAGGTCAAGAGAAGGGACATTTACACCTGAATCTAAGAGGATTTTTTTTAACCACACCAGGAGACAAATAAGAAATCTGTTCTTCCCCCCCTCCTGGTTAACTCTTAATTTGCTGGTGACAAATGCTCTGATGAAAATGCAGTGGTTATCACTAGGAAGGACAGCTCTAGAACTCAACACCGTGCAGTCTTCACTAGCCTTTTTTCTCTTATACATGAAATGCAGGCGAGTTATGTTGGTTATCACTAGCCAGCTCTACTAAAGGGCATTTCTTTGTCAAGCAGAACAGGCCTTAGCCTGATTTCCTGAGTCAGTTGACTAAGTTTTGCACCCAGAACTTGGGATTGCATGTGGGGTCTGCAGCTCACCCCTGAGTCAGGAAAGTATTTCTAAGGGGCATGAGGATGCTGTTGTCAGCTTGCTGTAGGACAGCTTCTGCATTTTGGCTCTTTGTATATGGTAATGGAAAACTTCTCCCCCTTATGAGATAATCTGGGAAAGCCCAACCTGTAGGAATGTGACTGTTTTCAGAGACTGGATTCCGGGCCTCAGGGACTGGAGGAGGTTTGGATTCAAAACTCAGTGCTGTGTTCCACCTCTTGATCTCGTACTAGTGTACCATGACACCCTAGTACATACTGTGTCCATATGAATGTAGGAACAGCCATAAATACAGTGTTTAGCTTTGTAGTCTTCAATGTCTGTGTTTATCTCTCACTTGATACTGCATTCATTGCTCAGCCAAAAACTCCAAATCAAGAGGTTGTAAGTGATCACAGAACAAGCCCTCACATGCTACAGATGTGTTATGATTGCAATACTAGGATTTGCCTTTCAGTTATAGTCACAGGACAATTCTGTGCAGACTGGCTATACATGTTCTTACCAGCAGGAGTACAGAGGCTTGCTGTAGGGACTGCTACTTTGGAAGTGAAGACCGAAAAAATAAGGGAATAGCATTATTTTCCATCTGACTTTCCTGGGGACAAGTGACAGGCTTTAAAGTTTAAAATAGCACTATTAAAGCAGTATAAAAATGTACATATTCAAGACATGTCAGTAAGATGGGACATTGTCACATAATAATGGGTGCTAGCTACTCAGCATTCAAAGTAGGACAAAAAAGAGGGAGATGATAATGTGATTCTCAGTTTCCTAGGGAGCACAGAATGAGAAATAAATGGAGAAGAGGGACAGCACAACACTTCTGAGTGTACCCCTGCCATGGTAAAGAGTGTTTGAGCAGGATTCTCTATGACCACACATTTTGGGGCAGCGTTTGTGCTACAGCAGAGATTACACACTCTCTCCTCTTCTACCCCTGCCTTAACTGACATAGCAGCAAAGTTGTCTGTTAGCATCTTACACCTTTCCATCTTGGCAAATGTGGTAAGCCACAAACCTTTTCAAGAGCAAGGCCTGAATAACCTTCCCCATGCCCTCACCAGAGTGGATTGTGCAGGTCAGCTGTGTGAGCTGTTCTGCTCCAGCTGGAGTACTTGGCTGTTTTGTGGCTGTGATACAAGAAAACTTCTGGGCATGAGAAAGTCTTTGTCCTTCTGGAAGATGGCTTGCTTCTTTCCCTGCCTCCTCTGTTCATGTGACTGCTTCAGTATCAGTAGTGTGGCTTCTTTTGGAGTTGACTTTGTGAACTGTGATAATAGCAGCACCTAGAGCTCTTCCTCCACCAGAAATGCACAATGGTGCTGGCAGGATGGTGAGTGGGCTCAGTGCTGGAGTATGGAGCGATGTCCTGTGGTGTTCTGCGAGGACAAGGGTTGTAAAGTGACTATATGTTAGTCCTGAGGAAGAGACCAGCTGTCTCTTGGACAAAGTGGGTGTCAGCCCACCACTGGCCCCCGTCCCTGGCAGCCTCCCCACAGACCAGTTTCCCTTGCAAAGAGAAGGCTTCAGACTGTCCTGTGGTCATGTGCCCTATTCCCCAAACGTTTGCACTCTGCCTTTGAGATAGCACAGGCTCAGTGTGTTATGGCCATATTGGGGCATTGCTCAAACAGCACAGTTAAGGTTGTGTTTGCTCATACCTTAACTCTTTGTTTACTGGTTTCCAAGGGAATAGCTAGAACTGACATTCTAGAAAGGCACTGCATGCTCCCGGCAACCTTCATGAATTTCTTTGTCAGCAAAATTCGTACTTTTGAAAGTTTATGGGAAGAATATAATATGCATTGATCACAGCAGTTTACAGTCAGCATAGACTGGAGATGCTACTGCAGCTATGTATGACTAAGTGCTGCTTTGCAGCCTGAGCCCTTCACAACACTTACTGGGTGACAGAGGCAGTACTTTGCTATGTATGTCCTGTTAATAAGGCAGTGTGAGGGATCCCAGAGTAACACCTGCCTGGACTGGGGCAAGCAGTCATGCATTCACTTTGCACAGGCCCTAGGATGGCTAGCTTGTAGTCTAGCCCATCTGCAAGCCAGCTCATGGCATTAGCCAGCAGGGAGGCACAGTTAGCATGATCACTGGGCTGAGCAGGCACTGAAGCATACCTTTGCACTGGAGTTGTTTTCCTTCTAGCCAGCCTGAAACCCAAGAAAGGCAAATGTATGTGTAGCTGTGGCTATGCCCATATGCCTCTTCTGTCTTGGCCTCAGTTATTTTTATTGCTCCTTTCTTTCTCTGCTCTCCACAAATACTTTTCCCTATATGCCATTTCTAATCTCATTAAGCAAAATGTTCTATCTGCTGCCTTATTTCCTTTATTACCAGGTCTACATGGTGCAGGTGAAGTAGGTTAGACTTTCTCAGTGATATGAGGCAAGCTGTAGGCCAAACTGACTTTTGCATCTCTTTTAAACTGTCCATGGTTCCAAAAGCTCAGCTTCCTGCCTTCACCTGTCAGTCTTAGCCTTGGTCCATCCCTTAGTCTGCCCCTTAATTCCAGCTGAACCTTATAAGGTTGCTTAACGTTTTTCACTCTTTTTGGGTGCATTTCAAATTCAGACTTAGAGTTGCTTCATTTAAGAAGCATTTACACAAAACATTCAGACTTTTTCCCTTTTGTTTTTTTCTTCAATTGAAGCAGTTCAGAGTAAACCGGAAAATTATTTTGCTTAATTCAAATCCATATTTTGGAGGTGTGGGGGAAGCAGTGGGCTTCCTCCCTGCTCTGCTGCCTAATTATTTAATCACTTCAATAGTGATCATTTAATGAAATACCCAGCCAGTTACTTCTGGGGGCGGGGGTTGGTTTTTTTCATTGCAGATAAATATTTTCCATTTATGAACAAGATAGTTTCCTCAGTGTCTGGTTTTCATTTTCAGGGAATAGTCAGCCAACTGGCAATCCGACTGGCCAGCACTGATCCCACCCAGCTGGAGATACTTTGCAGTATGTGCTATCACACAGACCCCACATGGCAACACTTTGTACAACAACCAAAAAAAGACAGGCAGAAGAGGGCATGTGACACTAAATCCCATCATCTGAAGAGTCCACAGAGACACTTCAGAGATGGGAACATTCCTTACACATGTTACACAAAAGCCCAAAAGGTGATGAGTGACACTTCCCACTTTCATTTCTTTGGGAAGATTCGGTGTCATCACACATGTCTCTACTTTGCCACTAGTGTTGGACTATTTCCCGACAGAAAGTAAAGCGCCAGCTCACTCTTTACCATTCTCTGCCTCTTAATGATCAATTATTTTTAATTGGAACCTCTTGCATTGTGACAAATCTTGAGAGGCCCCCGTCAAGATCAGGGCTCCAGCAAGATGGGAACAGTACCACCACATGCATGGGGATAATAGAGACATTTTTTGTCACAAAAAGCACGATCCTACTTAGAGAAGGACCAAAAAAGAAATGGAGGTAAGAATGATTGGAAGGATTTTCAGACCATGGGCAAGTTTGGGAACAGTATGACAGTCACCTGATCCCTAGTCAGCCCTGTCTGAGTCAGAGCCCTCTCTGCTGGCACACACTGTTTCTCATTTACTAATAAAAATGCCATTGTCTGTGAAGAATTACATTTAAGGACAAATAAAATAGGCTGGTACTCCTACAAAGAACTTCACCAGCTAAATAAGATGCAGCCAGGGGTGATGCTGAGGGGTGGAGCTTGTGAAAATAACGGTTATCATGACACAGTCCTTCACAGGCTTGTTTCTAGGTATGTAACTCCTTTAATGTCTGTATTCAAGTAATGTATTAAGTTTGAGGGCAGTGGTGACATGCTGACCAGAGGACATGTTGTTTATAAAGTTAGTTTTAATGAAAATCAATAGCAAAATGGAGGAGTCACTCAAGTGAAATTGCTGTGTCTCTTGAGATTGTTTTCTGAGAAACATTTACTTTCTGTTCTCTTGCTTAGAGGTTTCGATTAAGATTTGATTCAGAATTCTGTGCTGGAAGATCTTTACTTGAGGAAAATGCAAGACATGGAGTTAAAGCATTAGTGCTGTCAGTTGATGTCGACTGTTAAATGGCAAAAGCCTGAAGGAATCTCAAAGGCAGAAATCAAGATCCCTGTCTGTGGGCAGTGATACAAAGCTCTGTGCCTTCACAACAAAGCAAAACTATTCATCAATTAATTAATCTTTGCAGATAAGGGATTTCTTACCAGAAAAGACAGTTTCTGTCTCACAGCAAATGTAAAGTACAATCTTTGGCATCTTATAACATGCAGATCCAGGGCTTCGGTTTAGCCTACCATAAAAGCAGAAGGCTACTGTGGGATTTGGCCTGGGCTCTGGAAACCCAGCCCACCTCTTATCCATGCCTTAGAAGAGGAATACGGTTCAGGCATAGGCACTGTTTATCCCCTGGGGATGTGGGTGCCGTTCGGTCTCTTCCCATGGTTGCTATGAGCTGCTCTAGAGAGGCCAGATCTTTGCCTTCATCTACTTTGTGACTAAATTCTTTAGCCATCATGAGAGTTGTTTCTGCAAGTCCAATAGCTGATTTACTATCTTCAGCGCGCAGAATGTGTGAAGAAAAACAGTGTGAGTAAATCCTCTCTGTAGAAGGGCTTTCTATCCACTCACACAATCCCGCTCTCTCCGTTCCAGCCTGGTATGCATAGCTGTGTAAGGGTGTCAAATGACATCCCTTTTACTGGCTGTTGGCCCTAATGGAATGCTGCTTTGCACATCTCGTAAAGGACGGACGGGAAACGCTGCCTGAAACTTTTACATTTCGACCTTAATTAAAGATAAAATAAGATAACCTAAAAATTGAGAGGCAGGAGCATTGCAAATAAGAAATGCTCTGTTCATCATGGATTAAATAAAAAAGATTCCATCTTTACATTTATTTTTTGACACTTTTTAAAGACTGACTTTTGCTTTAGATAATCAAAGCTGGCTTTGAACTAGCACACACACAAAAATCTTGTCTTTAAAAATAGCCCTATAGATATATATACATATCACAGCCTTTCATTCCTTTTATAGACGGCTTCATTTTCTGTGGGAATGTGAAAGTTCTGAGCGATCCAGAGCTTGTGCAGGCACCACAACAAGCACAGGGAACAGGGTCCAGGCACATTACTGCAATTAACACCAGTGTTTAATTAGCAGAGAGTTGCACTGGGCAAGGGCCTTTTGATTTTCTCTCTTCACTTGGTTTCTGATGAGAGATTTACCTGTAGTTGTAACTTGTAGCTGTTACACTCGCATGCACACACATGTATATACATATGGAATATTTGTGGAAGGAAGCTATGTCAGGCAGCTGATCTGATTTGTGCTTTAGGTAAATATTTTTGGAAGTAGCTCCTTTGGACTGTCTTCTATAAGTTACATTTTTGTTTGATTGTTTGTTGGGGGGGGGCTGCTGTAACTTAGAGCATGCATTGATGCACTTAGGAATTCTTTTTGGTTTGTTGGTTTACTTTATTTAACAATGAAAACCTGGTGTGTGGTGAAGGTGAATGGGTGCAAAAGTCTCCCACAGGAAAGGCTGGAAACATACAAACAATTGCCCCAGTCAGTTTAGATGCCTCCATATTTAATTGGTGAAAGAAGTATAGTAGTCTCATGCTGTTCCCTGTTGTCGGGGCAGGAAAATGTCCAAACAGTCAACAAATCCTTCTACTTGGCCATCTTTAGTAAAGAGAAAAATGTTGTTGGAGGTCATGGTAACAGAAAAATACTGTTGAAGAACTAAGAGATGAAGTGAAAACATGGGGGGGAAGGTGACTTTTCACTGCTAAGGGCTTGGTTGAAACTTTGGATAACTGCCTTAGGCCTACTGTTATCATTTAGACCCTGCTTGCAGCAAGCTCAAGTGAGCTGAAATGATTTAAAGAGAATCAGCAGAGGTGTCATGGAGCCTGTTGATAATAACCATGTTTATAGCATATAGAAAATGAGAGATTGAGTAGTACTGCAAGAGCTAAGCACACTATAGCACCAACACAAATGGGTCCAGCTCCTTATCTCTGCTGTACCTAAGCACCAATATAACACAAGTCCATTCTGTTTGACTGCAGTTGACAGCTGTTGATTTTCATGCATGCCCAGTTCAGTGTAATTTTCTAATTACCTAACTTTTGTCTTTATACGCTCTCACACATTTAATTTGAGCCCTGACTAGAGTGATACTTCTGTGAAAGCATGTGCTAAGGTCTGCCTGGTTTTAGATAAGCTATTGGAAAACATACAAATAATTTATTCTAGCTGGTGTTCTATATGTGGCTTTCTCCAGAATGGGACCTACTTGCAAAACATAGCATCATAGAATCATAGAATGGTTTGGGTTGGAAGGAACCTTAAGATCATCTAGTTCCAACCCCCTGCCATGGGCAGGGAGCCCCCCAACACACTATGGAACAAAGATCTGACAGAGATATTAGTACAAACCCTATTATTGTTGTATTTGCTTTCTTCTGATTTTGAGAGTATTTATTCTCACAACATTCCTATAATATAGGGAAGTGCCACTGTTCCAACTTTATTGACAAGGAATTGGAGACAGAGATGGTATTTTCTAGTCAATTATCAGGACATGTGTCTGGGAATTTAAGCACTTACGAAAGTGCTTTCCATGTACCTGCCTGCATTTGAATACTGCTGAAAGTCTGGCTGTAAGTGATCTGACCACCATCTGTGACAGTGCAGGTAAACAAGCACTTGTCTTCCAAGTCCTAGATTAGTGTCTACTTGCTAGAACACCTTTTTGTGTCCATCTGAGCCAGATAATGTATTTTTCTCCTGCTACAACTCCTGACAGAATTCCCCATCCACCACAAGTTTGTTCTCCAGCCCCTTGTATTAGCCTGAGGAAAAGAACAACACACTGGGAATAATCTTGCTTCTTGCCTGTCCTGAGAATGGCATCGCCTTCCTGCAGGTTGGTTTGAGAACAGTGCTAGAATTCCCAGTGCCTCCAGTAAAGCTGGAGGTAGAAGACAACTGGGCCTCTTTTTCTTTTTGTCTTTCTAGTTGTCATCCTGGCCTTTGAGATCCTACTCTTAATAGCAAGGGTATGGCTACCTTGGTGGCCACATGATGGGGTTTATTTCCAAGACCTGTGCCTCCAAGCCTACTCATACAGACTGCTCCTCTGGGTGGCACACACTGATTTCCTGTGTATTTGTAAGAGTAACATGCTTAAGTAAAGGGTTGCATATAACCAACCTGTGAGCTGTGGCACAGCTGGGGAAGCCAAAATGGACAAGTTGTTGCTAGCAGGATTTTCTGGTTAATATGGTTAAGTGATCCCCCTATTTACAATTGTTATTTAAAAATGTGCTCTAGGCCCTGCTTACTTCTGCTTTTTATCCATATTCTCATTTATCCCAGTCCCATAGTTTCCTGGCATGGTTAGGCCTGCTATACAGAGAGAAGCAAGCGATATAGAGGAGTACGTACTCATGACCCTGTTTGGGCCTGTCCTCATTGTGCATCATTCAATCAAATCGTATCTGGTTGCTGCTGTGGTAAAGCTATGCTTGAACCCAGTCTTTACCTGGATTAGGAGAAAGTGCTGTGCTTTATTTCCACTGATCTGGTTTTGAGACAAGCAGTGCCCAGCCACCTGAGCCAGGCAATCTTCGACCTCGGGTTTAAATAGTGTCAGAACCCTCCCCACATTCTCTTCTCAGTGGTGCAAACTGGTTGTCTGAGCAGCGTTAAAACTCTGACAGACATATTTCAATTTTACGTTTGGGCATCATTTTACTCAAAATGTGTTGGTTCTAAGTGGGGTATTTGGGAACTTGCCATGTTCTATATTTATCCTCCCAATCCTATATTTTCCTGCACGGTGTTGTAGCTGCCAAAACCACACGCTCATGTTGGCATGAAACAATTGCCCCAGTTTATATAGAACAGGCTTGGCAATAGTCTATGTCAGTGAACAGTCATGAACAATGCTGAAGATTCAGAGCTGTCTCTTCCTCTCCAAGCAACAGACTAAATTTCTTTTGGCAGAATTTGTGGCTTTAAAAATCAACAGGAGTAGAAAACAGGTATGGAGAGCAGGGTGTATGTACAGTACCTGTAAGGTCTGGAAGGAAGTGAGAACGAGATGCAGGAAAAAAAAAGACTATTTAAGATCCAAGCTAGCAATTTGGTTTCTAAACCCATGTGAAATTATAAGTAATGTTTACTGTTGCCAGCTGGTGAACACAGAGATGTGTGGTTTTTACTTGCATGCAAAGCTATTGGTTGTGGGTGAAGTACGTAGACAAAAACATTCAATCACTGGTGGTATTCCACCAAAAATAAACCCAAACAAACACTGATGTATTATAAAAGCACTTTTTTCTGTGGAGGCAAACCTTCAGTTGCTGCTATTGGTGAACTCTAGAACTGTTAAAGCTTCCTGTTTAGCTTGCCTGAAACAATACTACTTTCTTCTAGAAAGTAATGTAAATGTCTGAAACTGAAGAACCAGTGTCTCTGTGTTCTTCCTGAAAATGCAGTATATGGTGTAAACATAGAAAGATCTTGATGAATGATAACTATTACTTGCCAGTATCTTGTAAACTAAAAATGCTGCATAGACAAGAGCCAAAGGTGAAGGGCAGGAAACTTTCCTTAAACTTAAAAACCTGTTAACTGAAAGTGGACTTAAACATTAGTGAAAACAAGTTGTTTTGCAGTGGTTAGCAAAGGTTAGTACAGGCTTATTTTCCCTCCTTTTTCTCCAGCCAGCTTCACAAAGATATTTTTTCAGTTGTACTCCATTCTGAGAGTTAACTACTACTTTGTTATCATAATGCTGATAGAGATTTTTATTCCAGAAGGCCAGACGCTATCAATACTTGAAATTCTCCAAATTGTTTCCACTGTGAGCAAATTCAATGCAAGTCACATCTGCTTAAAAGTGAGTAGCAGTTGCTTCTACTTTACAGCAGCAACAGCATCGAATTTCACCTCCAATCTCAAATTTTAAAACCCAACTCAAATCCCAGGGTTTTGATAGTTTTGCATAAGTGACTTGAAATCCAGAAGTACCTAATAAGAAATACTGAAATAAAAGCATGCAGCTTTGGTTGTTTCTGGTGGAAACAGACACATTTCCTTTCAGATATGAATGTCTCATGAACTAAAAGAAATCTATTTAATTTTTTCCACATATGGACAAAAGAGTAGTGATCACACCTAAATGCAGCTTCTCATCCAGCTAGCAGGGATGGGTGCTGAGTGGAGAGAAGAGCAGCGGGACAGGCTGCTTGTGTGAACTGTGGGCTTAGCTGTCCATGATGTATTAAGGATTAATTGCATGTTTAGTGATGCAAGTGTGGCTGCCCAGTACAGGGGTGTCAGTCACACCGCTGCTCCCATCGGTTCCCCGTTCTTCAGGGAGAGAGCTGTTCCAGCCATTCCATTGCTCCAGCCAGCACTGATGGATTAATGGGAGGAAATGTTTATAAAAAGGTTCAGGTTTCCTAAGTGAGTGGAATGAAACCCCCCATAGCAATGATCAGCATGCGCATGTCGTGGAGCAGTTTGAAGCAGCCTGACTTGCAGGAAAGCAAAGGCCTTTTCAGAAAGGAAACTTGACAAGTGAGCGATTCTGGGGAACAGCTAGAGGTGTTTTCAAATAAAACATGTGGCTTTTCTAGAGTCAGCATGAATGGTGCTAGCTCTGAAAAGAATCAGTAGCTCGTGTGCTGTCAATGTGAAAGGTTGTGTTTGACAGCAGTGTCCAAATAAAATAGTGCCCTGGAAGTGCAACTGTTGCACACTGTGTTCAGTAAATGAGACAACCACAGCTATCATGATGGCATTTAGCTACATCTCTGCTCTGTAACTTAAATTTTAGTATAGGCATAGTTTAAGGCAAAGGAAAGGTGATGAACTAGGCTGAAATCATAGTGAGAGAAAAGCTGGCAACTACCATCATTTAATAGGTGTAAAATTATGTTTGCTGGGGCACTTTCCATGATTGTGGCAACACAGCTTGAGATCTAAACATTCATTTCAGTTTTAAAAAAATGAAGTAAAATAGACCATTCCATTCAAGCTATCAGCTTTCAGATGACTGGGATAACAAAGAATGTAGGCTTCGGGCTAGCTATTAAGATTAAAGTAAAATTCACCTGAACAAAATTTGAGATAGCAAAGGTGCTGGGGGAGAAAACAGCCAGTTCAAAACACTGACATTTGAAAGCTATTGAAAAGGACCTACTCCTGAGTGTTTCCCTAAAACACCCCACCCATCGAAATGAGGATTTAATTTACAGCACTTAGGGCACCCTCTGGTTCTCACTTTCAAAGTCCTTTTGGAATGGGAAGAGAGCATTATCCTTATTTTCCAGATAAGGAAACTGGTTTATCAGCTCACCCTCAGCAAGAGGTAGAGGCTGGAAGGAAAACTTGGTGAGGATGCAAGTATCTCAGGCAAGGGCAAGCATCTGAAATGGTCTAAAAATGTGATCTCCTATTGTGAGGGGCCAGTTTCAAATCACAGTTGAGTTTCTGCTCAGTGTATCCACCAAAAGTCTCTTGCATCTCCCACAACAAAGCAGGAGGGGAGACACCACTCACAGTGCTACCCCCTCCCCCCCCCGT
>JAVHNF010008500.1:10742-20983 GCA_034783455.1 Micropsitta finschii | reverse complement strand
CATGACAGGCTCTCCATCTCCACAAGCTCCTGGGCTAGCTGGCTGATCAGTGCTGATTTTACCTTGATGGCTCTGCTGCTGTACGCTGCCAAGTGCCTTACACGGAAGACAGACATGTATGTGTGTGTAAGCGTGTGTGCAAGGCCATCCTTCCTACAGGCAGTGCTTGTACCCTTCTCATGAACCTTTCAGTCTTCACTCTTGGTGGGTGAGGAAGAGCAGAGCTGGGCAATAGCTGATGTGGCTGGAGGCACGGGATCCCTCCAGGGCAGGGATCCCCTCAGCAGAGCACCCATCCCTGTGCACAGGAGGCTCTGCGGTGCCCGCAGCACTGCCTGTGAAAGTCAGGGCTGTCACCGCAATAGCGTGATGATGAAGCTTAATCACCCTCCGTGTTCAGAGCTTCCCAAACAGCTGTGATGCCTACAGAACTGGGATGATGATAATGGCTCCTCCGCAAGGAGCCAAGGTTAATCTATAGCGATCACCCGCTCGCACGTGGTGCTGTGTTATTTGTCACATTTGCTGTGCCTGTTTCACCGTGACCTCCTCTCCCTTTGTTTGGTTTTGACTCCTTCTGCAAGTGCTGGGGAGGGACAGCTTTATCTGAGCTCATGTGGCACCTGCCTCTGCTCCTGGGTGCTACAGGAAGAGCAGCAATAGCAACTCAGCGCCTAATTCTTGGGCTTTTCATTCAATTGCTCCCAAGTGTTAACAACAAATAGCGTTTGGACTGCTGTGAAGGAGCTATGATTGCCAATGGCATACATTGAAGCTCATTTTGAAGGGATCAATGATATAAAGCAAAATGGCCACTGCAGATTATGACTGGAATTTACTGGAAATCTTTTTACTTCAATTATTTTTTAATAAGAAAAGATATCCCTACAAATTCTGTTCTGGAAGGATTAGGATATAATATTAGAGCTTATTGCTGCCTACCTCTGTCTCGAAGGTTTTAGTTTGAATTTCCGATTTTCCCTGTTTTTTTGTTATTTTCATGTTCTATTTTATTAAGGTAAAAACTTAAGCATACCCAGAGGAGAGTTTCACTCAGGTTTATCTTCCAAGACAAAACAATTCAGAAGGACAGCCAGTGCTTGGCAAAACCGGCATCCATGAGCTGCGCAGACAACAAGAGAGCTCATGCGCGACTCCAGAGCTCAGCAGTCAAATGGTTCTGTCTCCAGCTTGGCCCAGCATATTCTGTACAGTCACTGCAGGGAGGCAGCGGTGGGGGAGGAGAGGGCAGAGGCTGGTGCTAATGTTTTTAATTTCTCATTTACTATCAGGCAGCACCATATGGAGCAGGATGGAGGATGGAGAGGAAAGAGGGATGCAGAGTGGTTTTCCCTCGAGCTGCTTGCTGGAAGACAAGGAAAGTGAATTCTCCGCAGGTATCCTGAGCCTTGCCAGAAAAGTGCCTTTTATGATTGCTAATGGTGGTGAGGACATTTCTTTAATCAAATGCGTCAGCTTTTGGGTATCTTTTTGTTGTTGTTCTTAATAGGATGAGTGGGATTGATTTCTGCCACTCTAATGTTTTCATAATGCCTGTGCATTATTTTCCTGCAGCATTCACAAGTATGCTAGGCACTTGTCCCAATCAAACAGTATTTGTTTGGAGACCCAGCAGGGTGCCCAGTCATCTGAATGCCTCTAAAAGAAGCACCGCTGCTTCGGCTGATTGTGCAATGGCACTTCTCCTCCCAGCTGCATCTGAATGTCTCCAACTGCCAGCAGACCTGTGGTGAACAGAGACTCTTTCCCCTGCTTGACTGCTCCTCTGACATCTCTTCCTCCCACAGGTTGCATCACCTTTTTTCCAGTGACCGCTCAAAGCCGAAAGCTTTGCACTTGCTCAGAAGCCAAAGGCTTTGAAAGCAGAGGGAGGGAGGAGAAGAGCATGCCAGGAAAGTGATGCCCTTGACAGTCTTGTGTTGTAACGTCTGTGCAGAGGGTGCTTGAGAGCTCGTAGGAGCCCTGAGCAACTCTGGGAAGCATAAAAGGTATGAGTAAAGGGTGTCAGTAAAGACTTGGGACAAGCTTTGCAGCAAAGCAGCTCCTGAGGGGTGCTTTGGAGCTGTGCCATCCTGAACCTAACGCTGTGCCTGGTCTGTATGAACCAGCCTGCCTTGTGTCAGCAGGGAGGCCCCCAGCAGAAAGCCCTTCTAGCCCCTGGGTGATGAGACCAGAACTTGTGCGTGCCTGTGTGTGTGTTTAGACAGTGCTCATCCAGCTCTGGTGCCTCTGCTAGCAGGGTGCCTCTCGAGCCTCAGGGAGCACATAAATCTATTGGCACTTCAGCTCCCCTCCAGCCTCACGCACCCTTGGCTCAGCATGCTGCAAATTTCAGTGATTTAAAAAGCATTATTTGCCAGCTTCTCTCTTAGTTCATCTTCTATCTTTTCCTTGCGCTGAGGTCATTGTTTCATAGCTGCTAGGCTACAGCCTCGTGACTCCATCTCTTAATTGTCTTTTAGGACTCCTTGCCTTATCCATAATGGATTTGCAGTGCAGTCAGAAATGAAAAGTGATGTTTGTAAAACACTGGGCTTAGGGTAGCTCAAAAATGCCCCCTCAAACATCTCTATAATGAGTCTGACTCACGGCTCCATTGACAAAACGTACTCATGAAAGTGTCAAAAATGTTCTTCTTGGTATGGTTTTGAAATGAAGAGGTACTTGATGTCCAACTACTGATCTTCCTTTAGAAGTTGTACCTTCTATAATCTGTTCTCAAAAGCCTCACTGTGTTCTTCCCAAAGGGAAACAGACATTTAAATCAGGTGATTGTGCACTGAGCATCTTGGCTATGCTGCATATTCATATTGCTTTGAGCAGCAGCAGATAATTGAAGAAGTCTTTTAATGGAGGGGGTGGTGAAGTGCTGTGGTTGGTTTCAAGCTTCTGCTCCCCGCTTTGGGTCTCTGTAAACCCAAAACAAGTGTCAATAACCTTCAGTGAGAGATAGTGAAGGAATGTCTGGTGCCCCTCATGGGAACAAGCTGGGGGATATCAGCACAAAACATGTAGGAAAAAGCCTGCTGTGTGTATGAAGCCCATCCTGGCTGGGCTTGCTTCAGATGAGACAGAGTCCTTCTCCATCATGTCATTGGGCCTTTCTCTTATAGAGCCTGGCACCTGCCTTGGTCATGGCATTTGAGACCTTCTGACTCTGTCTTTGCCCCTACTCATGGCTTAGTGTCCCAAAGTAAGCAATAATTGGTATGCTTGGATATTAAACACATAGAAAGCTGCTGTCAATCTGTCACATGCAATCTGCATGTGTATTTCTTACCTCTCTCTGGTGGCTGTCTCTTCATATTTATGCATTACATCGTAGGGTTGGTATAAAGGAACTTGTTTTCCTTTGTGAAGAAAAGCATGCACAGGGGAAAGTATCTCCTGATCAAAGCAGAAGGCTCGGATTCAGGGTTCCTGACTTGCCTGCCGTTTGAGCTGACTGTTCAGTACCTTATTGTTGTGATGCTCACACTGCAAAACGGATGCGGTACCTGAGTTAAAGCAGTGCAGTGAGTCATGGCCTTTACAGGGACGTGCTCAGGTGGCACACATCAGGGTACCTGACGTGCATATTTGTGAAGGTGAGGGAGACCTGAGCTGAATCACCGCATCTTTGCCAATGCAGATTAGCTGAATCTGCCGAGGAGTGCTTAGTGTACATGCTCAAACCCTCAAACTTCCAAATCAGTGCAGAAGAAAGGCTTGCTTGGGGTCCTTGCTAACCTGTGAGAGCTGCTTGCTTCCCTTGTCCGGATGGCAGCCTTCCCAGGCGGTGCATCCAAGTCCCTGAGGCAGCAGCCACAGATCATGTCACCTCAGGGGAAGGACCTGTGCTGTGCACAGAGCTCACGACAGCAAGGGAGGAGGTTGGAACAGGGCTTTCAAGGAACTGAAGAGGAAGGAGGTAGGTGACCTTCAATTGAAAGGGTCTTTATCCTGTTTCGAATCTGAACCTTGCCGGGTCAGGGCTGGCTGAAAATGATTCTCTTCTGCTGGTTGCTCAATGGCCTGTGTGAAGCATAATTGACAGATTGGGCCGTGATGTTGCCAAGTCTTCAGGCTCCCTGTGAGTAACACAATTCTGGCTCCTGCTGTGCAGATCTTCTCTTGCTGTAACGTGAGGCATTGCTTACTTTCCATGGTATTTTACAGGAGGAAGGCAGTTTTCTACCCCACACAATGACTCACAGCTGGGAGAAACGCAAACCCACAAGCTCAGGGGCTAAGTTTAGTCTGTTGTTTAGTTTGATGCATGCATCTCACGAGACTGCTTTCATACAACTTGTGTTAACATCTGTCCTTCATTAAGATGGCATTGTGGGGTTCTGCATAGCATAAGTTTATGCCAGATGATGTTAGGAATAGGCTGCAGGATCTGGGGTCACCCCACCTAGCTGTAGGTGCTCAGCTGAGGTAGGTCTCTGCTCCCTGAGTCAGAGGAAAGAAGCATTTGTGCTTAGAGAGAGTGACCGTTGTGGACACTGCAGAGAGACATCTGGGTCTCCATTGCCAAAAGGGAGCGAGAAGGGTGATGAACCTCTTAACCTGAGCCCTTGGGTCATGAATCTGAACTTGCACTCAGTGAACTTCAGCTGAGATCTCTGTACATGGAGGTCTCTCTCTGTTACAGACCCTCACAGGGGAAATCACAGAGGTGGCTGTGTCTCACTTGGTAGCAGGGGATCTATGTGCTGCAGCATTGCATAGCTGTTGGTACTTCCAAGGGGATTAGGACAAGGTGTTGACTCCCCTGCTGTTGCTGACCCAATATTTGAGGACAGGATCTTCAGCTTAGCTGGATTCTCTCAGCTTTTTGCATCCTTCAGACCCAGGCTCAGGGCCCTGGATGTTGTGCCAGTGCTGGTTTTACTGCAGTGCTTTCCATATTTAATGTGGCTAAATGAGGCTGTCTCTTTAGGAGTGTCTCTGTAGGAAAGATGCTTCCTGTGTGCCTAGGAACTGCCTAGCTCGGCTTGGACAAGGTCTGAATGGTTAAGCCTAGAAAAGAAACTATTTTTTTGAGGCAGCAGGTACTGCTTTCTAGAAGGTATGGAGAATTAGCTTGGAAATGGGGCGAGTCTTAGTACTGCCAACTTACTATGTAGTATTCCAGTCTGGCTCTCAGAATTCCCATTCAGTGGATGTTTAATATTAAGTGAATTTGCATGTCATTTACAATTCTTTTTCCAGTGCTACCATCTGTTACATTCCCCTGATCTTTTACCTGACCTCTAAATTGATGTAGTCCCTCTGTTTGGAGGTGAGGACTTGCCACGGTTCACTAGAGATCAAGTAGAGCAGCAGTCTTCCAGGGGTTAAGCATTTATTGCAGCTAAGACATGTGATTTGGTCAAAGGTTTTATCCCATGGTGTGAAAACACTGCTTTCTTGCTCCTGCGCAGGAGTGTGGCTTGGGCACTGCTTGTTCCCTGCACCTGGGGCTTAAAACCAGCAGTGAGGGGGCAAAAAAAGTGTAGTAAAGCAGCAGAAAGAGCAACAGGTAATGAGAGAGGAAGCGTATTTGCTCTGCAAAGTCTTGAAAGACCTTTGGATGTCAGAAGAGGTGGCTGAGGAGGTTTTCCTCCTCGAGGATACCTCCTGAAGGTATCCTGAAGGGCAGACAGTGAAGCTCAGCCCCATGGAGCACCACAGGCTTTCGATGAAGCTCTTCATTGCCACCTCCTCATTGCCATCTTAGCATAGAATCATCAAATCCTAGAATGGTTTGGGTTGGAAGGGATCTTAAAGATCCCTTAAAGATTCCACTCCCCTGCCATGGGCAGGGGCACCATCCTCTTCTTCCTCTCCACAAGGCACCTGACACAAAGCAAGCTGAAGGCACAGCATTTTTGCATGGATGCTGCTGTGCCGGCTGCTGAATTTAGCAGCCACTTTGGCAACTCCTCAGTGCCTAAATCTGTCTAAAGAAGCCTCCACGTGGTGAGGGGCAAAAATAAACAAGTCAAAGGCCTCATTAGGGAACAAGTTCATCAGTCGTGGCTGGGGTGAAGGATAAAGCCCTTTGCTTTCCTGGGGCTCCAGAACAAGCTTTCCTGTCTTGTAGCCTTTGTAGTCGCCTCACCTTGGAGTTGTTGCTGTTGACCCTGGTGTAGCTGCCACACAAGCATAAATTGGATGAGAGCTAATTAACTGTCAAAACCCAGGGCAAAAGACAATAAACCTCTGCTTCACCTCCTGGTGGGTTTTAGTCTTTTCTCTTTGATGTGACAGCTTGTCCTCCATTCCTTTTGCAAACAACTCGCCATTGCAAAGGAAAGCCAATACAGCAAGGCAATCATTTACTGCCCGTGACACCAAACAAACATGAAAAATGGGCTTTGAAATACTAAAGGACAATGATCAGAAAGGTTTCCTCTTTCATCCTAAATCATGATGTTTAGCACTTGCCTGTAGTATTAGAAGTTATTTATTAATGTCTTGGCTTGTTAGGAAATATATGTTTTTATATAAAGATAAATAATGTTTTTTAATCAGATGATAAATTGATGTGTTCTGTGTGGGGAGGGGGAAAAAACCAACACAGGCGCTGTGTAATAGCCCCATCTTTATGGGGAGGCACCTAACCAATGGCAATATTGCAGGGTGACATTTGCTCCCAGGCATGTGTAAAGCAAACGTGTTTCTATTGCAGGAAAGCTAATCAGAGCTTCTGATGGAACAATCTTCTGTCCGAAAATGCTGGCTAATCAAAATCGGGTTGTCTTGCTGAGCGGTGTCAATCACAGATATGTTCCACTGAGGAGCATTCCTGTTTTGCTTTGGTAAGGTAAAAATCCTTGTTTCCGTGTTTGGATCCTTCACATAAAATGTTGATATACTCCAGCAGGATTTAATTTGTTACATCGTTTTGACAACCTCAAAACAAAATGTTTAAACGTGTCAATGCAGATGGGTTCAAAATGGGATGGTTTTTTTTTGGACTGCCACTTCCTGAGAAATTTTAGATTATTTATTTTTGCTCTGATTCAGTGTAAAACCAGCCAAAATGTCAGTTTTGCATCTGACAGAAACTCAGTTTTTCACTCGACTCCAATTATAGCATTTGAGTTGTGAAATTCAAAGAAGCAGAAACAGGAGGCAGGAAGAAGATGTGTTAAAATCACCTTTCTTTTCTCCCCCTCATAGACACATGAGTCAGCTATGTCAAACTCAGCGTTTTCCAATGTTGTTACTGGAATTGGGATATCACAGTGTTATTATTTCCATGTTATTGTAGGCACATTCCTAGCTGGGCCCTGTGAAAGATGCATTTCTTCTGGGAAAGCTCAAGTCCTTCCACCTGAACGTGGATGCATCCTCCTCATCCCACTGAAGCAGAGGTGTTTGTGGATCCTCATCTCTGCTGCTTAAGGGTCTTGGATCAT
Source organism: Micropsitta finschii (assembly GCA_034783455.1). NCBI lineage: Eukaryota > Metazoa > Chordata > Aves > Psittaciformes > Psittacidae > Micropsitta > Micropsitta finschii. Next base: position 13,571 of record JAVHNF010008500.1, on the reverse strand, counting down.
TTTGCTGATTGAGTGTTTAGAAGTAATGGAAGCTGCTGCTCTCCACAGGCTCTGGAGCATCCTGCTGACTTGGGGGACTGTACTGTGGAGTGTCAGTGTCTTCTGTACAGTGAAGCAGCGGTTAGAGCTGCCCATGACAACTCCACAGCTGAGAGGGCTCTGAACAACCCCCTCAAACAGCAGTAATGGTGCATCTGCTGCACCAGCAGCTCTCATTTAAAACAATTCCCAAGCCTTCCCCATACTGTTTAACAGTGTGAGCAGGCTTGTGTGTGATTTGTTTTCTTTGCAAAGAAGTTGTAATGCTCTTTGGAGCAGCCTGTGAAGAGTTAGAGGCGCGGATATTCGAGCTTTGTTTCATCTTGCTCTGAGGTTAATAGGTGTAATGCACCTTTTGCAAACACACAGGCAAAGCAGAGCTGCAGAAGAAGCCAGGTTGGAATCCAGGTGATAATGTTGCCTCAGCTCCCCATTGCCACTGTGTGCACTTGTGGGTTATTTCAACGACTCTGAGGTTAGGGCAGCCTAGCTTAGGAAGTCTTTAAGGGGAAATGTGAATCATGCTGGAAATGAGGGTTTTGACAAATAAGATGAAGACAGATTTACTTCACATAGGATGATTTTGGTATTTGAAACTAAATTCTGTGCAGCAAAAGCATTCTTTTACTTAATTACAGGGATTTGACAGGTTTTATTTCAAGAAGAAAATAATATCATCAATTGTCATGAGCCAGCCTGAACAGAGCCTTGTTCATGCACTCCTTTTCCACACTATTTTGAATTGTACTGTACTAAATTCGAGGTAGCTCTACTGATTTCACAGGGAGGTGCCTTTGGTTTTATACAGGGGGGATTCAAAAGTGATTTGGCCTGTTGCATTTGGATTGTGGCCAATTTAAGACATCTGGCAGGTTAGCAAGTGTTAACACTATAGCTAATCTGAACTACCAGAAATGGGAACCCACACTAGGTAATAACACCGGGGAATTGATGAGATGAGGAAGAAAGATGCTTAATGAAAATGTACCAGTATATCCCAGGCTTTCCAATCCCCATGTCATCATCATTAGTGCTGCTAAAGGACATGATGGAAGAGTTGTCCAGCCCTGCCAATATATTGGAGGTGGGACTGATGTAATGTTGGTATGGATGTAGTGCAAGGTCCTAATATAAACGTGGTACCATTTCCACTTCTTCAGCAATAGGTTTGTTACTACTAAGTAGTAATAGAACAGTAGCTAATAATTGATCTGTTCTTATCTATCAGACTCGTGTTTCAATATAAAAAATAAACACATAATAGCATGTAGGTGAATGCATATGTACATAAGCAAGGTGGCTCCTTGTGTGACCATTGGGACTTACTGTAGGAAGTCTTTGGCCGTCTTGGTATCATGCAACCAGTTGCACTTTTCTTCACTTCATAGAAGGCTCTGATTTACTTTTGGTTTCAGGGCTTGTTTTGCTCTAGAGGGAGAGGAGATGACAGTAGTTCACTGTGATGAGAGGAGGGGAAACCAGTGCCTACATGGGTCTTTGCATGCGATTTTTATTTGGCTTCTAAGTGGTTAGAAGGTGTTTTCCCCATCTTTAGATGGATGGGGAAAATGAACTTGGATTGCAAATGGTCCATGTTGTAGTAAGCTGGCCTGCTGGAAGCCACTTCTGCAGTAAGCCCTCCAACCTGGTATGGCTTCATATGGAGCATGTGTTCAAGTATGGGGAAACAATCCTGCAGCAGCGAGAAGCTCTGCTCCTTTTGCACTGTCTTGCAAGGAACAGTGTCATGGTGCTGCGAGAAGCTCCAGCACTGATGGTGAGAGGTGTCAGGGTCAGTGGGGTTTGCAGGATGCTTGATATGCCTTGAAGGCTGAAGTCCTGTTTCAGGGAACTGCAATTGTCAGAAATCAAGCTTGTCCAGGTTTTACTGGCTCTGTTGGCTCCTTCAGGGTGACTTTTGGTAGCACACAGCTATTAAATGCAGAGGGTGCCTCTGACTCCCAAACAGAAGAGTGATGAGAAGGCATGGTAACAGGCTGTGAGGGCAAAGACGTGCCTTGGTAAAAGATTCCTGTAGCTGAATTGGAGTTGTCTTCAGCTCTTCCCTGAGGGCAAATACTTGATTTTATTTATGGCTCCTGAGTTGGAAGAAAGCCTTCATTTTAGAAAGGTTTCCGAATGATTTCTCTTCTCTCTCCCACTTGTTTTATTTAACTAGCTGTGGCACTCACTGTCGTTTCACATAATAAAAGCACTCTGTTGTAGAAATCGGAAATCAACCTCCTAATAGACTAAAACTATCTTCCCATTTCTTGGTTTCCAAATCAGGCAGCTGTGGAAGTGTTTATACCTCAGGTCTTTTAAAATTCCCATCACTCCAGTCCCTATATGGGGCTCAAACCATTTCAAACACATTTGTTTTCTGAAGAGAACCAGAGGTATTTTTGTGCCCCAACACCAGTTACAACCTCAGTAACAGAGGAACCATGACAGGTAAAATTCCCCAGTAGGACTAACGCTGGGAATGGCTCTAATCTTAAAGTAAGGAGAAATGTTGCTTTCTTGCAGTTGATGATGAAATGCTGGGCACTGTTCCTTGACCTGCAGGAGACGGTGTATGGTGCTGTATGCTGCAGTAGGCTGTGGGTGATACATCATGCTTTAACAAGAGCTAGAAGGCAGCATGCTCCTTACCTCTCTCTGCCCACAAAAAGTCTGTATTGATGCTACTGGATGGCATAAGGACTTAGAATCATAGAATCATAGAACAGTTAGGGTTGGAAAGGACCTTAAGATCATCCAGTTCCAACCCCCCTGTCATGGGCAGGA
>JAVHNF010008488.1:0-11324 GCA_034783455.1 Micropsitta finschii | reverse complement strand
GCACCACGAGCTGCAGCTCCCAGCACCTGGGGCTGTGTCCATGCAATGAGCGGGTTTGTGGCTGCGCTTTTGGGTCTTTCCTCACACAAACGGCCACAGGATCCTTGCTCCGGGCACGTGGTTCCCTTGGGAGCTGCTGCGGTGGAGCCACAACTCGAGTGAGTGCTGCTGCCCCTCTGCTTCCCTGCGCTGGCTGATCCATGGCTGTGACCAGCAGCCACCACAGCGTGGGACAGTTTTGAAGGCGCTGCCGCCTGCGTGCAGGCTGCGCGGGTGCAGGCAGAGGCAGGAAGCGCTGTGGCTCTGCGGTGAGGCCGTTTCCATCCTCCTGCACCTGAGCGAGGCAGCGGCGCAGCTCCCACAGCCCTTCCCTGCGATGCTGCCGCTTCCTTCCTGCCGCTGCTCGAGCATCGCCTCGGCCGGTGCAGCCGGAGCCCGTGGCCGGTGCAAGGAGGTTCCACGACGCCTGCCCGGGCACCTCTCCCTGCAGCGGATTGCACCGAGTGCTGCTGCTTTCAAGGGGTTCACAAAGAGCTTCCGGCCGTGCTGCCCGCCCTGTGCCTTGCACTGTCACCAGAGAGCTCCTGCCAGGAAGCTCCTTACAGTGCAACCCAAGCCCGACTGCATTAAACCCATTAGAAGGACAGGTTTGCCTGGGGACGGGAGCCCATCTGTGTTTGCAGGGCTGAAACCCACAGGGTCGTGGGCCTCAAGACGAAGCAGCCACCCCCGTGTGTCACAGTGCTGGGGTCCCCGCTCCATGTCCCTGCTCCTGCCAATCTGTGGGGCTCAGGCAGGGATTACACACCCTGCGTGGGCACTGCTCAGCCCTGTGCTGGGACGCGGATGGGACAGTGTGTACATTGCTTCCACCTCGAGGATAAGCGGCAAGTCCATCGTGTGTTGGACAGGGCAGAGCAGGCGCTGGGCTCCCGGCTCACACCAGGGTGAAACAGCCGAGCAGGAGCTGGGTGAGCGCTGCTGGGGAGGCACACTGGTGGCTGACTGGTTAGACTGGCTCCTCCAACCTCGGCCCCTCCTTGGGCTGGTGTACATGCAGGACTACCTGCATCTGGGTGCACAGAGCTGAGTATTTGCTAAAGGACTCGAGCTGGCCCTGCCCCTGCCTGGTAGAGAGGTCCTGGCCCATAATGACATTGTTCTGGGCTCTGCGGGTGCTGGTGCCTGACCTTTGGATGCTTTTCCATGCTGGATGTTCAGGTGAAGGTGTTGGAATTCACACACGGGAGAGTGGCAAAGCAGCATCAGGGTGCTCCTGTCCCGAGAGCCCTGCAGCCCGAGGAACCCCACAGCAAGGACCTCTCTGGGCAGGGGAAACCTCCCTGCGAGGCTGAGCAGGACGGCGGCTGGGCTGGGGGCTGGTCCTTGGCGAGCTGTGGACCCTTCTCACTTCCCCTTCTCTCTGTGCCCCAGGCACTATTCTTAGGCTGCTGCTCACTGCCTGGTTTCCCCTGGGGATGCTGGGCAGGGTCTGGGAACTCCAGCACCCGCACGGGCAGCACGAGTGATGCTTCGCTTCCTGAGCTCACCCCTTCACCCCCCAGTGCAGGCAGCAGCTCTGCCGCCCTCCTGCAGCCACCCCACGTCCCCTGCTGCTGGGGATCCATGTGCCGAGCACCCATGGGAGCACCGTGCCTCATCCTGTCCTCCTTGGCACAGCCCATCCCCTGACCCCCACTGCCACTGGGCAGTGGAGCAGCTTTTCAGCTGCCCATGGACCTTCACAGGGAGCTCTGTGCCGTGGGAGCTCCACCAGCTCAGTGGAACAGGCTGAGAGCTCTGTCTGGAAACGTGCTTGCTGCTCCTCATCACAACAGGGACAATTCCATGCTCCAGCTGTTGGATCTGGTTGGGTTTCCCTGTGATAGGTTAAGGAGCTGTCCCAGTCTGGAGGACCATCCTCCAGGTCAGCAGCACGGGCTGTGGGCATCCCCTGCTTGATCCTCCATGGGGATAAGCCCCTGGCACTGGACTCTCTGGGGGCTGAGACAATCCCAGGCTTCCAGCAGCTGGGAAGAGTCCGGACAATGTGAGAAATGAGCCAAGCAAAAAGCAGCTTGGCTGCTTTGACCAGCAAAGAGCAGCAGGGCCCAGTGTGAGAGCAGAGGATGCAGGTGAGCATCAGACTGGGGCAGGGCTGTGGCTTCAGCCTGGGACCAGGGGCTTTGGTGATGCTGATGGTCTGCCCAGCAGGCGGGATTGCAGCGTGAACACAACTGCAGGGCTGATTCATGGAGCCCTGACATCAAAACACAGCCACTGTCCTCGTCCCTGGGGATTTACTGCCAGCAGCCAGGAAATACAGCACGTGCAGCCTCCTCGCATTGCAGGGGACAGCGCGGTTCAATCCTGGACCACCCCTTGCAGCAGCCTTGTCCCCCCTGTGGGCGACAGGGAGCTGTGAAGACACAGTGAACACACTGGGCACAGCGTGCATGGAGCACGAGGTGGGAATGGATGTGGAGATATCCAAGCCAGGGATGGATGTGGGGATGTCCAAGGCAGGGATGTGGCTGTGAGGAGCACGGGGATGGCGATGCAGCAGTGCAGGGCGCTCGGGGAGCCCCCAGGTAAGGGGGTGCTGCCGACACGGGCACGGTGCTGCTCAGCCCAGGGCTGCTCCAGCTCCGCTGCTCCTCAGCCCATGTTTGGGCTGTGGCTGCAGCAGGGCCATAAAAGGCAGCGTTGGGAGGGTGCTGGGGCTGCCGCCGCTGCATCGGCCGCTGCGCTGGGGAGTCCCGGGGGCTGCTGCCATGGGCAAACCCCCAGCCCCGCACCCATGGGTGCGCGGGGTGCTGGGAGCGGGGGTGCACGGTTCTGCAGGAGCACGGGACACAGCCTCCGGTGCCCTTCCCAGGCTGTGGAGCCAGGGCTGCTCCTCTGGAATGCTGCTCTTCACAAGGGGCAGTGAGAGTCCGTGGATCAGGGAGGGTGTTTGCAGCTGAGGCTGGCTCAGGAGGGGTGGCACAGACCAAGGCATGGGAATCGGAGGGACCAGGGGAGATTGGCACGGGCCGAGAGTGTGGAGATGAAATCCAGGCTGAAATCACGCTGCGAATCCATCCCGGGGATGCCTGGGCTCAGAGGAGTCTTGAAGGGGAGAGGATGGGGCAGGAGCTGAGGCAGAGGGGAAGGAGCAGTAACCTCGACAGCTCATTGTGGGGTGGCAGATACAGCACTGCTGTGTCTGTGGTTTGGCTGAACCAAAGTGATGGAGGAGCTTTCGTAACACAAGCTGAGGACCAGAGCTTGGAGGTGTTCAGTGAGCTGAGGTCCAGCAGATGCACAGCACATGCAGTACCTGCAGTCCATGCAGTAAATGCAGTCAAACCAGCCAGCTCCAGAGAGCAACAGTGGGGAGCAAAGTGGAGGCAGTGGGATTTTGGGGTGACGCAGGACTCATTCGCTCTGGGGACCCCAGGGACCTGAGCACTGACCAAAGCACAGAGGGCACAGCAGAGAGGGGCAGGTAACAGCCCCATCACCCAGCAGGGACCGTGAGGAGAGCCCGAACGTGCGGCAGCGCTGCCGGGTGGGTGTGAGCCAGCCCGGAGGAATGCGAGGAAGATCAACAGTGAGGAGGAAGGGCGATTCCCAGGTATCGGGGTGGGCACCGCCGGCAGCAGGGCAAAGTGTGGGTGCTGCGGAGCTGGGGCCGTGCAAGGGGCCGAGATCCCGGCCAGCGGCTCAAGGGATCCCTCCCGTACGGCGTTGACCGGGCCCTTTGGCAAAGGCTCCTGCTTGAGCTGGCAAAGGGGCTTTGGCAGCGCAGCAACGCTCAGCCCGGCTGCAGCCATCTTAGACCTGGCATCACACAAAGCAGAGCAGATCCCCGGCGGTGGCACCTCCTCGCACCCCACACGTGGCTGCCGGGGTCTGGGGGCTGCAGCCCCGGTGAGACCGGCTCCGGGGCCGGCTCAGCCCCTGGCTGCGGGGGACACGGGGCCGGTCCCTCCCTTGCCTCGGCTCGTGCTTCCGCACGGTCCCGCTGCTCGTTCCCTGCCTGAACGGCGAAATTCAGCCCAGCAACAATGGGCCATCGATTATCCCATTACATCGCCACGGCTCCGCAGCTGGGCGGGCGGCACAAGTGGCCTGGGCAGCAGCTCTGCTCCGCAGAGCCCTCAGCACCATGAGCTGAGCTCCGCAGCCCCGCAGCGGCCACTGCCCCATTCCCAGCAGCAGAGCCCGTGCCCCAGCCTGAGATGGAAACGGCCCCAGTTCCATGGAACGTCCTCATCCCGGAGGGCTCTCAGGGCCATCCCGGCCCTGGCAAGCTCAGGGCTTTGCTCCAGCCGTTTGCATGTGCCGGGGGGAGGTGTCCTCTTTGCTCCCCACCTTCTGTGGGGCTGCTCTCCCCACAAGGTCCCCCTTCTTCCCTTGTTGCTTCCTGCCTGCTGCCATGGCTTCCTCTTGGGTGTTGCATGTGAAGCTCAGGAGAAGCCAAGTGATGTGGTCCCATAGGTGCCCTCCTCCCATTCCCAGTTCCATCCCATCCCATGCAGGGGAAAAGCCCCAAAAGCCCCAGGTCTCGGTTGGCCATTTCTTCCTGTGTCACCAATTTCAGCCTTGTTTGTTCCAAGTTACCCAAACCACTGACAAGTGACTTTTCAGGACCAGGTGCTCAGCATGTGTGGACCCTCGTTGCCTGCCCCATGGTGCCCAACCCCTGCAGGGCTCCAGCTCTGCCTCCCCTTGTGATGCCTCTGAGCATCCAGGTACCACGGAGCATCCTTCCAGCAGCAACTTGCAGGAGAAGGGGTGGTTCGGGCCGTGTCCTGGCAGCAAGAAGCAGGGTGGGCACCCCGGGGTGCTCGTGGGTGGCAGCCAGGTCCCGCTCTGCTCCCTGCGTGGGGGTGAGTTTGTCACCCACTCGCAGCGCAGGCAGCGGTGCTGGTGATGCTGCGGTGTCTGTATGGGGATGCTTCACCTGCTCATCTCCCACTTGCGTCAGCAGCTGAATTCCCTGGTCTCATTCTGGCAGCTCCTTAACCCTTTCCTCCCGGCAGCGGTGCTGGAGCAGGCTCAGCACAGAGGCTTCCCTGAGCTCGCATCAGAGCGGCTGCGACTCTCTCCTGCGGTCACCAGGCCCGACCCTGTTCTCACACAGCCGCAGGAGGGGACGGAGGCACAACCTTGGCTCAGTGCAGGCAGGACGCAGCATCCCCCTCCCAGCCCTGTTGCCCTGCGGATGCTGAGCTCCCAACACCTGGGAGCAGGTGGGAAACCTCCGGAGCAGGGAGGGCTTTGGCGAGTGCCCAGTGCCCAGAGCCTCCTCCCCACCGCCCCTGTCACCGCCAAGGTTGGTCAAGCACCAGGCGCAGTGGGAAGCAGCTCAGCTCGTTTGTGGCTCCTGAAGGACAAACCCAAGGCAAACAACGTGAGAAGTGCCAGCGAGAGGCTTCGGCTGCTGCTTCTCCACATGAAGGGGAGCTCGGGCCGGGGCTTGCAGCCAGCTCAGCTCAGAGGGACCTGCTCTGTCTGGGCACCACAGAGGGTCAGCAGTGGCTGGAGAATCAATTCCAGTCACCAAAAAGCACCCCTGGAAGTGCCGGCTGACACCAGGTCCCTTCCACTGCATTGCCTGTGCTGTCCCCCTGCTCACTGCGGGGGCTTGGGGCCTGCCTGATGTCACTGGGTCACTCCAGGGCCCCAGGAGTCATGGATGGCTCCATGTGTCCCACCGGGCTGCAGGGACCCAGGTCCCTTCCATTTCCCTGTCAAGAACTCACCTGGTTAATTCTGCTTCAAGAAAGCAGCTGTGGCAGGGTGGTTCTTGTCTCACTGGGGCTCCTCCGACCCCCCCCCGAACCCAGCAAAACACGGGAGGACACCCCATGGTGCAGCCGGAGCAGCACGGATTGGAGCAGGTCCCAGTGTGAAAGCAGACCCCAGGCTGGGGTTCACACTCACGTGTCCTGGCCCCGGGGATTTTAACAGGAGGATGCATTTCACTTTGGTTTTCTGCTCTGTCCCATGGCTGGACGGGGATGTCCCTGTGCTGAGCAGGACAGCGAGCGAGGGGAAACAGGGAAAACCACCCCTGCGGTATTCCCTCGCCAGGAGACGGGCCGGGGCTTTCCTGTAAGGGAGAGCTGCAGAGCATCACTTGAAATGGCAGCAGCTTGCAGGCAGCAACGGGTTTGGAGACAAACCAATATAGGCAGGGGGATCCCCCCTGTTCCCCAGGGATGGGCCTTGAGCTTTCCAAGAGAGGGAGAAGGGGCTGGGGACAGTCCCTGCCCCGATGCCACGGGTGAGAGCCCAGCATAGCCCCTGCTTCCTTCTCCAAGTCCTGCTCCGCCAGCAGCCACAGAGCTCAAGGGCTTGCACAGGCAAACTCGGCTCTGGAGCCTCTCTCCAGCACTGTTGCCATCAGTTATTTCCTTTATCAGTTTCAGGCTAACATCTGTTCCAATTACCCCGGGGCTGAAGCACCAGGGTGGCGTTTGTCCCCAGGCCTGGTGAGGGATGCTGCAGCGGGGCTGGTCCACGGGCGCTGCCCCTGGAAGTGACCTGGAGCCGAGTGCATTCAAGCATCTGGCCCCAGACCCAAACCAGTCTGTTGGGTTCCTCACCCAGAACTTGCTTCATGACAGCATTACCCAAATATTCTCTTATTAAAGTGCTCTGTGCTTGGCAGGTGAATGTGCTCCCACAAAACTGGGCTGGGGAAGCTGCTCCCAGCCACGGCACCTTCAGGTAGGTCCTGCAATAGAAAACGGTGCCCAGCTCCTTTGGGCACATCAAGGCAAACGCTGCAGACGGGTTACAGCTCAAAGGCTTTCAGATTGAAAGTTCTGGCCTCCATTGGAGCAGGGATGCAGCAGCGGGGCCGGGTGCAGCGGTGATGGGCAGGGGCTGAGGGGAGTGGGCAGGCAACAAGCTTGGAAAAGAGCCTGGTTTTTTGTTAGAAAACATCAGTCTGCAGAGGAAGGAAATGAACCAGGACGTCAGGCACCCGCTGCGAGGGATGTGGGACAGGGCAGAAAGCTCAGCGTGGCAGCAGGCACAGCCTGAAGGGAGGCCAGAGCTCAGCAATGGAACCTGGAGAGGCTCTGAAGCAGGAGAGCCCAGACCTTCACAGCTGAACTGCATTTCAAAGCCCCTTTTAAGCTTGACCTAAGAGAGAGTCACCTTTCATAACCAAGAGAAGCAATGAGCTCCATTCAAAGAGCAGGGATTTGGGGTACTTGGATGATGCTGGAGCTCTTGGCTGAGGCACAGACTGCAAGAAAATTGGCCACAGAAGTATTTAAGGAGTGACCTGGATCTGGAGCAGCTCCAGGGACAGGGGGGACCCAGCAGCTTTTGGGGGGCCACTCAGTCTGGGGAAGGGCTGAGCATGCCCGGGATGGGCAGCACCAGCTCCCATGGGATCTCCTCCTTGTGGAGTCACCGATAGGCCTGTGGCAAGTGCAAGTCGGTGCCGCCAGCACAGCTCCCATTGGCTTCTGCTTCTGTTCCCCCATTGCACATTATGGTTCCGAGGGCTTAAATAAGAGAAGTAAATGGGGAGCAGAGCCCTCCCCAAAGCAGCAGCACCAGCAGGGCAGGACCAGTGCCCTGCAGCAGGATGTGACCATGAACTGCAGCCAGCCAGACTGGTCCCTTCTCCTGACCCAAGCAGAGCCATGGGGATTAATGAGGCAGCCCATGGGGCCAAGCCAAGCTGGGTTTTACATTCTTTGGTGCTTGTTAATAACTCAGGTGAGTCTCTTTGTTCTTGTGAGCTGTAATTGTCCATTGGCCAGGCAGCGCCCCTGGAACACAGCAGCCGAACGGCCCTGTCCAAACACACCCGGAGCGGGTGCTCAGCTGCCTCCTGGCTCCAGGCACAGCCGCAGATCTCCCCCAGTGCAGCAGCACGGGAGCATCCCTGCCCCGTGCCCGGTGCCACAGCGGGGGGCTCAGTGGGGCAGGACGTGGCAGGCACAGCCCTGGGCTGCGTGCTCACACCGCTCTCCACACAGCACTGCCCTTCACTGCCAGGATCAAAGCCTTGGTGAGCTCTCTCCCGCTCGCCCCGCTCCCCTTCCCCCCGGCAGCGGGAGGCAGAAGGATGCGTCAGCTCAAAGCTGAGTCTAAAGAGGCTTATGCTGACTATTTACCTTTGCAAGGGTCTATTTTCGGCTGCTCAGCTGCAGCTAATGCAATGAACAGGGCAGCGACTGAGGAGAGAAGCCACACGAGGGTCATTGTTCCCAGGATTCACTTCACTCCTTTGTCAGGGCCAGGAGCTTTGATTCTTTTCTATCCCTTGTGTCCACTCCAAAGAGTCACAAAGGAGAAGGGGATCCTGGGGACAGGTCAAAAGGACCTCAGAAACCTGCTGTCCTGCCCAACACTTGACTTGTTGCCTTTCCTTCACGGCAGAGGAATTCCACGGCTGCTGGTCCCAGTGGCAGGCTGGTCCCAGTGATGCGCTCCCACACAGCCCAGCATCACTTCAAACAGAAACCCCAACTTTTTCCACGTGCTGGAAAACTGCAGTGCAGAGTCTTTAACTAAACAAATCCTCAGCGATTTCCACATTGCTGAGTGTCATTTTAATAGTGGAAAAACAGTGCTCAACATTATCTCCTTCATCTCTTCCTATTGTCTCTGACTGGCTGGGAATAACGGCTGCAGCAAAACCAGCTCCAGATCTCCTCGTCAGTGTTTGTTGGTGTGTCCCAGCCCACTGCAAGTGTGCGGTGAGCCCAGGTAGGGTCTGCCCACACCAGCCTCTCCTTGTGCGGCCCTGCCAGGGAGGCATCCATCAGCTTCAGCACAGGCCAATGAGCCACAACAGTGCGGTGGCCTCTTGGTGATGTTCATCTGGCATGAGGAGGCAAGGTGACAGCCAGTGGTACCCAGGTCCTGCTGTCCCCATGGAGAGCTCGTGCTTGCCTGCTGCCACCACGCTGCTCCATAGGAAGATGCTTCTGGTGCTTTCTGACTTGTGGTTTTTCTGACCTTAATTCAGCTGCCTCCACTTAACAGCTTCAATCTTGATGAATGCATTGAGCCACACAGCCCTGGGCTGGAAGGGCTTGGAGCAAGCTGCTCTAGTGGAAGGTGTCCCTGCCCCTGGCAGGGGTTGGAGCTGGAGGAGCTTTAAGGTCTCTTCCAACCCAAACCAGGCTGGGATTCTATGAAATCAGCACAGCCCCAGCACCCAACACATCTTGTAGAGCTGCAAAAGGAACCACTCAAGCAGCATCCAACCAAGTGCTGTCCCGCAGCTATTAGGTACAGAGCAGCCTGTACAGCAATGTACCACACAAACGCCTCACACAGACCTTTATTTTCGTATGATGGAACATCATAAAACTGAAAGAACCCCCCACTTTGCAGCAAAGCAGCCACCAGCCCTTATATGAGGTGTCACCTCCTACGACCACAGCACATCCTGCAGCCTCGGCACCTCTCGAAGCTGGGCCGTTCTGAACGTGTGCCATGCTGCAGCAGGTTTCACCACTGCTCTCCTCAAAGGGAAGGCTTTCACCCTCTGAATTAAAGGCACACAAGTAGGAAGCCAAACTGTTCTGCCACACAACAGCCTGTCTTTGGCATGCACCTGAACTGGCTCAAGTCATCTTCCCCTCACGAACACAGCATGCTCTTGGTTTCACAGACAGCATCCCAGTTGCCAGCCTCTTTTGTGAGGGCACAAGGCAACCAGGAAAGGCTGCAAGGCCTCATACACCATGCAGAGGGATGGAGCAAACCAGCCCAGTCCACTCTCACCTCGTCTCCTTTTCATTCTTACAAGGAGACTGTTTCCCTGGCTCCCTTTGCACAAATGCTGGCTCAGGACACACCTTTGGATGTCGCTGAATTCGGGAAGGCCGTTTGGCAGCATGGCTGTGCTCAAGGCTCCAGCTCCACTTACAGAAGACAAGAGGAGAAACGTGCTGTCCATTCAGAAACACTCAGGGAAACCTTTACCAGAGACAGAGCTCAGCAAAAACAAACCAAGTTTCATTTTCACTTTGAGGAGGGGAAGCGGGTGCATAAGTGGCACCAAGTGAGAAGCCCAAAGCCCACTTGGAGTGTATGTGCTGCAGCCTATGGCAAGGACAGGTAAGGACAGTAAACACTCCGTAATCAGGAAGAGCCAAAGGAAACACAATGGGAAACACACTGGAAACAACAGACTTCCATCAGCAAGTGTTGAAAATCTGTAGTTGTCAGCATAAAGAAACAGCTTTGCTGTAATGTCATGAAGAAGTAAACTCTGAAAGGTGTCCATGAAAACCCTGACTACAGAAAAGCAGTGCTGTAAGACGTGTGGCTGTACACGTCCTGTACAAATGGGAGATAAAACAATCATGCCAGGCAGAACACCATATAAAACAACGAAAAAGCAAGAGACAAGACCTTCAGGTGACCAGTTCTTCCCCACCAACAAAGCAGACACCTTCCCTGCAATCCCAACAGTCTGCAGTTTTATTTTTGGCAGATTATAATTAAAATTGTCTTTATGGCTTTTGAGAGAAGCCACAAAGCTGCACGTTTTGGTTGAAGCAGAGCACGTGTGTGTGTGGTGTGCTCTGCATGAAGGGACATCAGAGAGGCCGGCCTTGCCACCGCTCTGCTCCTTCCGCCTGACCCACAAACGCTGCTGGTTGCACTTGGCTCTCTTTAGTGTTCTCATTTCTCATCAGCAAGTAGCAAAGTTCTGGTTGTGAACCAGTCCAGTCCCAGAGGCAGAATAAAAGCTCCTTGTTAAGACCTACAAAAAGCATGTTTCTAACAAAATCAAACCCAAACACGTGCAAACACTGTTCCTGGTTTGATGCATCTTGTTCAGGTTCCAGCGCCAGTGCACTGGAATTTGCTTCTCCTGTAGAGGGATTTAATTCCTTTTCCATTCTCCACCTTTAGTCTCGACAAGACACCCCTCCATTTTTGTCTTCGGCATTTATTCCTATGCACATCCTTCCTGCCCTTCCCTCTTCCTCTGCACACCCTGTTCCTCCACAGCTATTTTCGGAAAGCAAAGACGTCCCTTGTTTTCAAGCTTCTCTTGCCTTCACTTCCTGGTTTGGGAGAAGACACTTCCACCAGTCCCCCATACGGGCAGCTCTCAGACTCGGGGTGATGGCCAGAGCACTCCACAGCAGGGATGAAGCCGCTGTCCCACATTCCTGTCCCACACAGCTTGCACAGGTCATGCAGGCTGCAGGGGATGCGGGGCAGCAGGTGGAACTGGTAGAGCAGACTCCTCGCCTAGAAGGGAGAGAAAAAGTCAGTCCTTACCAGGCATGAAGGACAGCACAGGTACCTGTGGCCTTGCATCCCACCCTCCTGTTTCG
>JAVHNF010008453.1:0-10296 GCA_034783455.1 Micropsitta finschii | reverse complement strand
CCCCTCAGGGTTGAAATTGCAACATCTCCCTGGTGTGAGTAACTGAGATGCCTATTCACCCATTCTCACATCTTTATTGCAGTCTTTCATTACTTAAAAGGGGCCTATAAGAATTATGAGGAAAGACTTTTTAGCAGGGCCTGTTGTGATAGGATGAGGCATAGTAGTTTTAAACTAAAAGAGGGGAGATTCAGGCTAGAGGCGAGAAAAGTTTTTACGAATGTGGTGAAATATGGGTGCAGGTTGCCCACAGAGGTGGTGGATGCGCCATCCCTGGAAACATTCAGACTGGATGTGGTTCTGGGCAACCTGATCTAGCTGAAGATATTCCTGCTCATTGCAGGGAGGCTGGACTAGATGTCCTCTGAGGGTCCCTTCCAACCCAAACTGTTCTATGATTGTATGATCTCTTGACTCACCGCAGTGACTCTTAAGCTTTACTGTCTTTTACCTGTGGTTTGGCTGCTGTTAGGTTATGTCTAATAATGACTGGGCTTACAAAAGGTACCAGATCTACCCTCAGGAAACACTCAACATACAGGATGCTCACCCTGGCTTGATCCAACCTGCTGAAAGCCACTTACACAAAGGCAAAGCAGGCAGCTGCCATAGGTGGCAGAAGAATGAGGGTAGGAAAGTTACAGCTTCCAGCACAGGCACAGCTCTGCAGCTCCGGGCTCAGTCCATGCTTGACGTGTTCATTGTCTCTCCTCATAACCTGGCAATGCTCTAGCACCAGTGCTGGCATGCTGGCACCTGTGACTCACAGGCCTCCCTTCTGGCATGGAGCGTCAGCTGTTGGTAACAGTGTGAAGGGCAGTAAAGCAAAGCAAGCCTTCCATTTGCAAGCCTAAAAGGGCTCCTTTGGAGGGGAAAAGGTTGCTTGGTGTTAACTATGCAAGAGTTAATGCTAGGAAAGAAGGATTTCTGCATGTGGAAAGATGGAATAACACAATGTAGTAGAAGAGTACAAAAGCCAGGGAACAGCCACTTGGTTTTGTTGGCTGACATCTATTGTTTTGTGCAGTACGAAGAGTAAGAGAGAGCAGAAAAAAAGCTTCCATTTCCACTTTTATATGTATAAAAAGTACAAGAGCCAATCCTTACTGCTGACGAATTAAATAACAATTTGAATGCCTTTGAGAAGAGACATCTGCATATTTAAACCATCTCTCCCGCACAGGCATTATCTGTAAAAAAGTTCTGCATGAAAAAAAATTAACAGTAGATGCCTTTTAAGGCTTCTTGATGTCCTCAAACCTTCTCATCATTTCAATCCCCCTCATTTCCCCTGTATCCTACATTAAATAGAGAGCTATTTTCCCTTCTTTCAGCTTCTGGCAGCAATAATGAAAAAAAAAATCTTAAATTGTTATTGTTTTCTCTGAAAAGGCCCATGAATGCAAATCTATAAAAGCTGCCTCATGAATGGAAAAATCTTCAAGTGTCTTCTCTCTTTATAGTTGCACTTTGGACAGCTGCCCAAGTGATAAACAGCTCTCTGTTCGCGTATCTGCATGACACAGTCTTGCAATATGGTTGGAGAGATAGTAGGTTTGTTATAAGATAATGACTCCCTAAGGCACTCAATGCCAGAAAGTTCAGCTCATCTAATTCTCCCTAGCAAGATTAGCTGTTGATAGGCACTGTCCCTGGACAGGCCCCATTTGCAATGCCCCTCGTTGGGATGCACCCGGCCACGGGCGGGACACGGCTCTGCCACACAACCGAAACAGGTGAGTAACGGCTTGTGACTTCTATTGTGCAGAAAATTAAGTTGATAATTCATTTGTGATGCTCCTTCAGCCGTCCCCCTATGTTACTGTGAATTTAGCAAGTATTCTAGGTCATACGTAGCTCTACTAATCTCGTTGTAAATTATTACCATAGCTCTGCAGTACATGCAGCTGGCTTAGCTGCAGTGAGCTTCACAGCATATACCCTTCCTCCCTCCTCCCAACAAAGTGAAATCACAAATGCAGAAAGACTCCCACCTGTTTAAAACACACATGGTGATGAGCTCTGCAAAGACAAGTGATCCAGGATTTAGTTTCATTTGCTGTCATTACACAGCAACTAGGTCCAGTGCAAACACAATAGCCAGTATGGTACAGCAAGGCTGAGGCTGGTGACATATTGAGCTCGGCAGTTTTGAACCAGTGTGCAGGCATCATAGGCTGCAGCACAACTTAAAAGTCTCAACCTTCATGGTTTACTGTGTGTGAGTTTGTTTTGGTACAAGACACGTAGGGCAAATAATTCACTGTGCTGTAAGACTCCCGTGCAAACCCAGGGAATTCGCTGAGGCTGCACAGTTGTTAAGCCAAGCAGAATTTAACCTCTCTTGCTGCTAGCAGAGGGCAGCACTCTCTGATATTTATGTAATTGTTTTCTTGATCATGCTTGAGTAAAAAGCAATGCGGGAGCAGCAACATCACAGACCACTTGGGGTGAGTTAACGCTGTATTTCACAGTTCAACGTTAACCAAATTTTTGGGCTCAGTCCTGAACAGAAGCTGCAGAGGCTCTGCAACCTCTAGGCTGAGTTGCAGATGGTGTTTCTGAGTGCCCTGCCAGTCAGCGGGGGAGGCAAACACCACCACACCACGGGAGGCAGCCAAGCCAAAGATGGGTACCACATCTAAACCCGTCTTATTGCATTCTGCACTGCTTTATAAAGGCCAGCTCAAACTCAGAAAGTGAGCTGCATCCTACACACCACTGGAAACTTTTTGAAGGAGAAAACTAGACATTCATTATGCAAAGCAGAGAAGCCAGTTCTATACGGATTGCTGTCTCACATGGTCTTATTATGACTCTGGATATTGTGTTCCTCTTGGAGCCCCACTCCTCGGGACACAGGAGTATACAAGAGTGTCCCTTCTCAAAACAAAAGGAAGAAAAGCTAGTTTTTGACACAGACTAAACTTTGAAAACCCCTGATGTGGAATTTCAACATGCAAATCCTTAAAGTGTTTTTTACACTGATGTTATTTATTATGTGTGATTGACTAACAAATTTACTGATTTGACAGGTGTTCCTCCTCTACCAATACAGAGCACGCTTGCTCTTCTTTTCTCTTTTAACATTTCTATCTGGAATTGCAATCATCTTCTTCAGTTCAGCTAAACCCTCCTCTGACCTCTCCCTGCAGGTAATTTCAGGAGATGCTGCATTTCAATGATCCCAACCTGCTGGATATCCAGAAACTGCAGCTGTGATAAACTCTACAGCTTTTCAAAGATGTTGCATTTGGCACAGAAGTCCCTTAACCACAAGTTATCAGTGGCTGGGTGAGTATTCTGGCAAAGTGCTGCAATAAGCTTGTTCCTTTTCTGATGCTCTTCCAACCACTGTCAGTGGGAAGACCTTATGGTGGACATATCATATAGGGCTACCAAAGAGGTCATCACCTTAGAAACAGCTTTACCTGTGAACCTAATGTGTATTGCAGCAGGTCTACAGAGGCCTATGCAAAATGATTTCAGAGTGTTTGGATTTCAATGACAGATGATAGTATGTTTTTGACAAGCACTCTTGCAGACCTCAGAGCTCTCTGAGCACATGGATAAGACAGCAAGGTGATAAAAAAGGGCAACCAAATTAAGTAGCTTCATAAACCGCAAGTTTTCAAAGATACTGCAAGTTAGTGTAGTGGTAATTAGAAAACTAGACAGGCTTAGGGAAATTAAAACTGAGATTCTTTATCACATCTATACTGCAAAAAATCTATGGTTTACACTGATACAAAAGGCTTGTCTTCTTAAAATTTCCACACACACAGTTTTAAGCATATTGAAGATAAATTAACGATATTTTAAAGATCATATTACATGTAAAAAAGGCATGGTACTTACTCTTCCTCATATATCTTCCTGTAAAAGAGAAGAAAACAAAACATATATTAGATTCCTCCCAAAAGGATTTGTACTGATCCAGGGCCAGATTCTCAGATACACTTCAGTGACACAGAGCAGCTGTAACTGACCCCATTAACTCAAGTTTATGGGTGCTGCGTGTCAGCAGACCTGCACAAAACAGCCAGAGGGTACTGGTGAATCTGGCCCTATATCTTTTTGAAAGGACAGCCCCAGATAAGAAAGGATTGTCAGAAACCTGGCTTTGGCTATAAGATCCAGCCTTGTCCTAACACTGTTAGGAAGTTTGGGTCACTGTGCCAGCAATGGTAAGTAACATCAAGTCCTTAATATAAAAAGTAAAATTAAACAGTAATTCTTACACTTTACATACATTTCCATCTACTCTCTTTAAATAGAAATATATTTTTAAATGTCAAAGAATACATTTCAGACTTTTAGGAAATAGAATCAATTAATCTGTTAAGTATTTTGTAGGCCGAAACCTCTTCAGAGTAGGATGGTGCTGATATGTATCCTAGAAGAAGTAAAGTTTCCAATTGAGGTTTGGAAACATGCAAGCACGCATATAGAATATTTTGCTTATTGTATAAATATGCTCAAATGTTGGGGAACCAAAATGTCACTCCATCTGTGCCTTAGGCTTCCTTCGTATCACATCATCAGTCACTGCCTTCTGACTGCCTCCACTCTTACCTCCTTGTCCACCGGTGCCTAACTGAGCACCTGGAAGCTGGTGCTTTCACTGATTCTGCACTGTCAGCACTTTGCATGCTTATGACATCCCTCTGCCCCTGTAATAGTTGACCAAGCTACTTCAGGCTGAAAGCAGAGCAGGTAGTTGCCAGCATCCTTTCATTTTTACCAGCTGCATTTCTTTGGCTAAGCTAGCAAACAACATCCCCAGTTTGCATAATCACTGCTGAAACACAGGACTTCACAGAACTGGGATTTGCACATGACCCCAAGGCAGACACCTACAGTTTGGGATGGAATTTCTCCTCTTCAGTCAACAGGAAGAATAGGCATCGCAGCGTGGCTAATTGAATCTGATTTGTCTGTACAGATGTGCAGAGAGCCACTCTCAAATTGCTCCCGATATAGAAGTTGTTTTTCACATGGCAGATATTACTCATCTGAGAAACAGAAGCCCCTGCTGACGTTAGCTCATTTGAATTATTTTTTTTAAATGGAACAATATTCTTTCCAAGGAACAAAAGAAATGTTTAAGTAAACATTGTTCAAGAATAGTTGTTGCCAGCCTCTGCATATATTATGTCTCACAATGGAAAACAGCCTACAACTTATTTGGTAGAAATGTTGCATAGTTTTCTTCCCAGGGCAAGATTTCTCCAATCTGTAGTAAAGGTTTAGATGACCACAGCTCTACATTTGAGTATGCACTTTCAGGTCCTCAGGTGTGATCTCTAGGCACTAGGAAAAAAACACAATGTAGTATGCACACACCAGTGCTTTTTTCATTGGTTCCTGTTTAAAGGCTAATCACGAAAGAATAAAACAAAACAAGGCTTCATTGTGAAAAGAAGGCTTTGCACTTCCTGCTAGCAGAGGCTATAATGGCTCAGCACAAAATATCCTTTCTCTTCACAAATCCCAGCTGTGATATTGGAACAGGAGCTCTTCTTGCTGGCTCTGGAATTCAGGTAGCATCATCCACCCTAGGATGTAGGGGGATGCTAACTTTTATCTTTATTTCCTTCCATGTCCCTTTGCCTCAG
Source organism: Micropsitta finschii (assembly GCA_034783455.1). Taxonomy (NCBI): domain Eukaryota; kingdom Metazoa; phylum Chordata; class Aves; order Psittaciformes; family Psittacidae; genus Micropsitta; species Micropsitta finschii. Next base: position 4,678 of record JAVHNF010008453.1, on the reverse strand, counting down.
CAGCAGGGATGAATGAATGACAGTAGCAGTTTCTCTTGATTAGCCAGAAAAGAATACTGTAGGCATCAGCAAGTAAAACACTCCTTTAGGGGAGATATCTGACCATCCATTAGGGTGAAAGCCTGAGTTTGTAGGAAAATCTACTTCCTTCAACTTCCAGGGTACCTAAACCTAAGCACTCTGCACATACACTTTATTATGTAATTAATAACTGGACATATTGCACAGAATAAGCCTTATTTTCGATATAGCCTGTCTTCAAAGTGTGCATTTCTTTTTTAATGTTGTTAATACTTTACCATTCTTCCTAGATTTCACTTTGCCATGCTTCCCATCTCCTAGGTCCTTATACATCTCTGCAGATTGATCACTAACTGGGATGTGACTGAAATATCTATTGCTGATGAACACTCCCTTGTGGCAGTGTTAAGTCTCTCCTATAAGCACACTTTCCTGGGGCTGGAATTAGACCTCTGATCTGAAAGACCATGGCACATTCCCTCCTGACAGATCTCTGTGATGCTTTTGGGAAAGTGAGGGGGCAAGGGGATTTATGGTTGGGAAGAGAAGCACCCTCCATGGAGAGGATGAGCTGGCTCCTGCGGCTGGCTGCAGGAGGAGGATGGATCTGCTATTCTGCAATAGCCCCAGGTCTTGACACATTTCCCCAAGGGGCTGGCACTGAAGATGGTGGCACAAAGCACTTTCCACTGGCGGGACCTGGCAGCTTGGTCAAACACTGATCATTCTCAAATAACCCCATCATGAGGGGTCCAGCACCACACAGCTGCTCCAGATCCCTGGGGCCTTGCCACAGGGGCCCAGATACACCAGTGAATGTGAGCAGCTCCATTACAGGGCACTTAAATTCAAGGAATAGTATTGCTGAAGACAGAGGCAGCAAGTTTCCTGGCAGCTGGGCAAGGTGTTACAAATAGCCCACAATATGATGCAGCATTTCTTTTGCCAGTATGGGGCACTGAAGCTAAGGGAAGAGCAGCCTTTCTTGAGCTATTTTTGGCCATCTTAGAGAAAAAGAAATCTAATCATGGCCCCTGGCTTGTCATCTTTTCATGAAAGCAGCATAAGCCAGAGCTCCCAGCAAGCCTCATAAAACTCCGGATTTACAGGGGACCTTTCATCTACATCCATTTAAAATGTTCCCTGCCAGGCAACTGACTATGGACGGAAATCATCATTTGAAAAGATCTTACTTTAAGGACTGTACACAGTCTCTCAAATACTGCTTCAGTTCTTCATCCTTTTCATAGGATTCCAGCATGGTGTGTGCATCATCATGGCGATAGCAGTAGATTTTATATGTGTCTTCTAGTGGGCCTTTAATCTGCAAGAACACTTCTCCTGTTAAGGAGAAAAACAAAGCATGTCAAGCCAGACAACAGCATCTTAGAGGGAGTTTTATTATTCCACCACATTAGCCGTGAGCTAAAAAGGCTGGCTTCCACTTTACTTCCCTTAGAAATGATCTTGTGTGTTTATGTGCATTATTTATTACATGTATTTCTCAGCTGCTCATCTTTGTCATAGCCAGGCACCATTATATCAGTGTTAATGCAGAAAAATTCCCTCAGGAAAAGACATGAAATCTCTATACCTTGCACCCTTTGTACACAGCCCCCTAATTCACTGCCCCAGCTTAATGCCCCTTCAGTGGAAACCACACAGGAGAGCTTGACTGCTAAGGAGAGATCATTTTTGTGTCGTGGGCTGGCAGAGCAGATGAATGTAAGCCTGTTAATCTTCCTTCTGACTTTTTTTTTTCAACTGAATATGAACTTAAATGGGTTATAACAGGAATAATGACTCTATCTCCCATTAGCCATTCCACTTGTATCTGTTTTGCAAAATCCTGAAATGGCAATTGTTATGGCCCAGAATAGAGATGTTTTCTTCACATGGCAGAGGAACAACCTCCACCCCTCCCCTAACTGAATAAAACAACTGTGGATTACAGCCATTTTTATATAGTATCTGAGTTTATATACAACTGAAGGGAGAAAACATTTCCATTTCCAGTCCTCCACACCACCCTTTCCCCCCAAAGAACAGTTGGGAATTTTAGAGGCACTAAAGTAGTCCTGCATCCATTTCCCATTTAATTCTGATGCCTCATTCTCTCAGCCTAAAACCCCTGTGTCAGTTCCTGTGTACGTAAGAGATATTATGCTTCATCTCTTCTGCTGAGATATTTATTCAGTTCTTACATCCTTATGTAGCAGTGCCCTGACCAGCATCCTCACAAATGCATGTAAGAAACAACAGCAATAGTGAAAACTCCTGTCTTGGGCATTTACTGAAAATTACATCTATGTGGCAACCAGTCCAACATTTTATAAACATTCATGTTGAGTTACAGCAATGATTATTAAAGTTAAAAGCCAAACACCACATTAATTGGGAGCTCTCTATTCATTCACAAAGTAAGCACCAAGCTGTCAGGCATCCTGCATGTTTCATCCTGACCAGAGTGGGTTGTTTCATAATACATTGCATTGAACTGCTCCTTCTTAAAGTGAAAAATGATTCAGTTACCACAGTAACACAGCTCTGGGTTTTTTCCCCTACCAGCAAAGGTTAACTGGGCTGTCTAATACATGTTGGTTTCAAGGTGTGAAAAAGGGAACAATGTTGAAGCTAAGACCACACGAGTTCATTTTAGTTACTGTAAGGCCACAGTCAGAAAAGCACTAGCATCCTATAGTTAATTGCTCTTTAGCTGTCTGTCTTCTCTGTCTTGTGCTTAATGCTAATGCTCATTGCTACCTATGTACATTGCATCCTGAGTTTCCCATGAACTCTCTATAGAGGCAATGGTATAGCAAAAGGGGAAACCTTAACAAGCTTTCTCTTGATCCTGATCCCTTGGTGCCTGATTCTCAGAGATGCTCAGCTCTCAACGTTTTTCACTAACTTTAAGCAGAGCTCCAAGTGCTTAGCACAGCCTGTACTATGCCTAGCCATGAAGTGAGGTTATGCTTTCAGTAGCAAAAATGCAAACCGTAGACTTAGAGCTCATTTCAGCATATACTAGAGGCTAGAAATTATCATTCTGTTCTCCACAATGAAAGGAATGAGCAAGATCTTTCAGTGATGTATTGTGCCACAATGACGGATATTTTCATTGATGCTCAATGATGAGAAAAATAATGTGCTGATTTCACGGATAGGGCTTTTTAAGAGCAGACAGATTTCTTAAGCCTAAAGCTCTTCCTGGTTCTGAGCCATATGGACCAAATCAGATGAGCTTTGGGCATATCACTGTGGAAACTTGCTTTATGGACTAAAACCACATTGTATTTAGGCACAGCTTTAAAACTACAGGTTTTTTGCAGACTATGAGAGATGCAGGTCTGCCTGATGTCTCATCTTAAGTGTGGTGATCATCGGTCTCAAAGAGAAAATCCTAGGAGGAAGGTCTAAGTGACAGAAAGAGTTTCTCCCTGTGGCTTTCAGTGGTGCTATGAGGACAGTATTGGGAGGTGGAGGAAGAAGGGGTCTACTAGCTAAAGTCAGGGTAAGGTTACTAAGTCTTCATACTCTTCCATATACAGTATCCAGACCAGAGAGGAGAAAAAATATAGGAGAGAACCAGAAAGGGCTTTTAACTCAGCGGTGTTTAGCATCAGAAGACCAAGCACCTCAAAAGGTCCGTCCACATTAGCATTTTAGCTCAGGTTAAGAGAGGGATTTTGAAGCCACTCTCTCAGGACCCCTGATCTCCCATCCCTGGCCATGTGGCAGAGCAGTCACAGACACACAAACTGGATCCCTTTGAGGATGGTAATTACCATAAGATGCACGCCAAGGGCACATCTTATGCAGTCCAATCATAAAGGGCATCTTCTCTTGAGCCACAGAAACAGGCTACAGGCAATCTAAAGTACAGCCTCTTGAAACAGGTAGTATGGATATCAGGTCCTCAGCAGCAACTGTTTAACTCTACAAGTCTGTTCCTATTGGAGATTACTACTCATCAATGTGGACATAGCATAGGGTATGGAGAACATAGACTAAAATAAGATGAGAATATGAGCAACCCCGTTGTTTTAATGTCAAACCAGTCAATTAGCAGTTCTCCTCAACCTCACCATGACTGGGTTGCCTTCTAAAGTTACGATACTTCAATGCAAGATGTTTAAATGACATAAACATGATAGAATATGATGGGTGTGTTAAACATTCTCAGCCCGCTTTTCCTATAGACTGGCTTTAACAACTTTTACACTGATTATGAAAATCCTGAGAACAAAATTATCACCTTGATGTACTTTTAGAAGATGAGAAACTTATTAACTTTTTGCTTATAGTGATGCAATTATTCTCCCTGCTTTCGTCTCAGCTTTTGGAAGAACGTCTCACACCTTACTTGCCATCTTTTTCCCTACCATAAATTAGAGAACTCTGTGATCCATTATCCCATACATTTTCACAGTTCTTTGTCTGATTCTGGAGAAATAAAGCCCAATAGATGGATGAATTTGTTGTCTTTACTTCTGGATGTGGCAGGGAACTAAAAGGATGATTCTCTTGGCTGAGAGAAAGGCACTTCCTGCTAGAATAGAACATTGCTTATTAAGGGTATGACTCATCATGATGCACTTTTACTGAAATACCACCAAACAACACAGTGGCATCAAACTACGTTAAGTTGTTGCCT
>JAVHNF010008426.1:8576-24278 GCA_034783455.1 Micropsitta finschii | reverse complement strand
ACCAAAATGCTTTGCAAGCCCTCAGGCAGCTCATGGCTTTTTCTGGCATTCAGTCCAAAAATGCATTTCACCCACTAGGAGTTTATTGTGCCATATGTTCCCCTTGGCACTTCTCTCTCTTGTCTCTCTGAACAAAATTAACTTCTGAAACTGGCAACTGATAAATTCTGGTGAACAGTCCAGGCCTCCTCTCAGAACAGCCCACCTGGAAAACATCAGGTTGACATCTTCAAACCCACAGATTTCCTGTTTGCTACTGTTAACCAAAGCAGTTCCTTGCTTTCTTTCTAACACCTTACGACCTACAGTGATCACAGGCATCCTTCCTCACATGGACATAGAGGTTGACTAAGTACGTAGCATATGAAGGATGCACTAGTTGCGTGGTCTTCCAGTAAAAACAAATCAATGCTTATGCCAAACGATCATCTTATGACAGGATAACATTTCTTCAAGAGCCTGTATAGATATTTAGTTGGACAAAAATGAAATTTAACCCAACCATGAGGGTTCTCTTGCAACAGTGGTGTGTATTGCTTTGGAATGAAGGCAGAATGTGTTTCTTTGTACCATTAGAGTTTCTTAGAAAAGAGAGGAAGCTCTCATTTCTTCTGGAAAGTCTACTAAAACAGAGGTTTCTCTCAATGATATTTCAGAGGCTGGTTAACCTACAGAGAGTGAAACAAGAGACACTATTGTAAATTCAAAGATTTTGCTATTGGAGACATGACTGTTTCTGCCTGCAATAGAAAGAAAAAAAAAAAAAAAAGTCTATTTCTAGTTCTAATGGTTGTAAATAACTTGAAAACTTGACCCCTTCAGACCTTCATAACAGAAAGCAAATTAAAGATGAAAAAAAATGTGCTTAAAATTATCCAGGTCTTTATGTGGGCTTACTCATGAATTTTGGGTAACTCAAAGATGATGATTGTGTATTTCAGTTTTCTTGCTCCCCACTGAGTAAGCATAGCTCAACTAAGTTTCAGGCTGATTACTTGGCAGTTTTCATACAACTCAGTTTGGCAACCAGTAAGGTGAGCAGAGACTAGTCACAAATGATAAAACAAGGTTTTCTCCACCAGGATGGCGATTATTTTGGCAGGATTTGTTGCAGCTAGGATATTTTTTCTCACTGTGGACTGTACTAGTTTTCCTCTAGTGTGGACTAAATGCAAATTTAGAGACTGTTACCATAGCTCAGCAGATGAGCAATCTCCTGCTGAAGCTTGGTAACTTGAGGGCATACCAGTATTTTCAGGCAAAATATGTATCTCAGGTGACATATTTTGCACTTGTATGGGAAGAAATAACAATGGAGATCATTTTTCGTGGGGGTTGGGATGGAAAGAGACATAGAAAGGCAAGGAGAGAGAGGCATAGAGTAAGCTCAGTGCTTCAGTGTGCCCCAGGATATCGTATTATGGATACAGAAGAGCTCAAATACATAGAAAGACTGATTCTACTTCCCCTATGTACAATCAGCACGTTTGTTCTGGGATAAAACAAACATCCATAATCAATACTGAAGGAATACTGGACTGTGTCTCAGATACCTGAGCAACTGATCAAGAAATAATTCATCCCTTTGCAAAGCTTACCCTTGTAAGTCTGCTAAGGTCAGTGTCACTTTAGGTTTTCAGCTGCTGGAAGTGCTGGCTGAGTTAAAACTGCCTAGAGCAAGCTTTAAACTTACATACCCAACTTCTTTGACACAGAGTCTGTGTCTTACTTTATCTGAGTTTGCAATCCCCTAATAATGCAAGGCACATTCTTCCCCTGTATTCCTTATTCCCTGCCCTTACTTCCCTTTCTGGCTCAATCGAATCTTCCATATGTAGCAGAACAAGGCTTGACTACAGAGAACATTAGTATCGCTCGGTTGACATTCACCATCATATGTTCCTCTTAAGAAATAATCCAAATTAAATTTAAATACTGGTAAGTTGGGTTATTTTTTGTTGTGGTTGAGCTTTTTTTGGTTGCTTGGTGGGTTTTTTCCCAGGAAAAGGTTTCTGTACGGGTATCTCCCCACTGTGAGCAAAAAACATGTGAGTAATCTTTTCTTCAACTTAACATATAAGCAGTAACCTCCGTATGAAATATCCACTGTGAATTGAGCTACAGTCTAAGACCTAAACCGCATGCAATCTGAATGCAGGTTTTTGCTTTGGTCATACTCTTAGCAAGTATCCCAAAGGCAGTAGCACCTCTCTGTCTGCTCTGTACCCTCAGAGTAGCTCAGGGCCTTTGTTTCAGTGAAAGTTTGTGGACTTTCAGTTTCCTTCAGTGCCTAAGCCAATTCTAAAGCAGTTCTTAACCTCCGAAGTCACTTAACTGCTTTTTTAACATGTAAGCATGGGTTTTTTTCTTCCAAATCTGACAGTATTACCACTCACCTTTACTTAGAAATTCAGTGTTAGAAGCTGGAACAGTTTGGGTGCCACAGGGGATTTTAATGACCAACTAACCCCATCAGGAATGCAGAGGCCATGCAACCTGCCAGGCTTTCTTTCAGCCCTCTGCAAGACTAAAAGCAAGGGCTTTCAGAAATCAGTGTAATTTTCCAAACTGAATCAGTTTGGATCAATTATCCCACAGGAAAATAGGACTATTCCTGTATTGTACCAGTATTTTACCAAACGTTTCACCTCCGAAAAATGTTCTTTAAACATAAAATAATTAGTGTTCTGAAGGGTAAGGGAGAAAATATTTGTGCTTTGACTAGCACAAACCTGATCCAAAGACTTCTTTGTTGCTGTCTCAGTTAAATCAGTCACCTTTTCTAGGTTGGCTGTTTCAAGCAACAATGCAAGTTGCAAAGTCTCTGTCCTTACAAATATTAAACAAGGACCTGTGCTGTACAAGAAGAGCATAGAGCCACTCTCTCAAGGAGCAAGCCTATTATGAAAAGAAACCGAACAGATGCATGACATCTTGCAGAAGTCTGATTAGAAAGAGAAACATGAAGGTTAAACCTCTCAGCAATACCAGGTTGTTCAACAAAAGACGGAGCTGGTATGGAAAGGTGAACCTTTGCTCCACTGTCTCCCCTTCAGAGCTAAAAATAATAGTGAGTCATGCCAGTAGCAGTGTTGCTATTTAGCTTTACAAATTCAGGTCATTAGGCTTATATGTACAGAATCATTTCCATCATACCACGGATCATGAAATGATAGTAAGGACATGAGCACTCAGGAACAGGGCACCAACCAGCCCTAGGTTTCAAAACTCAATAGGGTTGTTCAGGAATATATCAGATTAATGCAGTCAAGTTCAATAAGAGAGTCAAGACTGAAATTAACGTTACAAGTAGGAAGAAAAGGGAAGCTATACATAAACCTCTCAATAGTCCATCTCTCAATCCCTTTTATCCCCGTGGAGTACATCCCTGTCTTTTCTTTTTCTTCCTGTCTTTTTTTTTTTTTGGCTATTTCAGATCAATGCAGATGGCTATAAAGCATTTGTGAAGAATTTTCTTGGAAACTAGCTGATCTAGACAGATAGAGCAGACGACCTATAGGAGGCTACACAGGAGCCAAATTACAAAAGAAACATATTAAACATTATCGAAGTGAGCAGAGAATCTCCCAGAAAAAGCGCCAGTCCACCTATTTTCTTCTAAGTTAAGTACTTCTGAAAATAGGTCAGAGGACTGTCAGGGCTCTGAGCAAGAATGAAGCAAGAATGAGCGGTCTTCAGATGCTGAAAGGAGAGGCTGCATATGCAACCAGAAGAACTGGCATCATCTTGTGTTCTAGAAACGCGAGATATTCTTCATCCCTGCATGCAAACTGAGGTGAGGCATTGCTTTAGAAATGTTTCATAGGGCCAAATCTCTTCATCTCATAAAACTTCCACTCACCCCTATCTCCTTCATTCCCAAGGTCAGGTGTAGGAGATCAAACAGAGGATCCACATTTGCTCTTGTAGGAAATTTGGCAGTGCTGCTGGCAATCAGAGCCCCCACAGCCTGAACGACTGCCTTGGAGCAAGAAAGCAAATTCACAGGATAAATGGAAAGCTGATGAATAGGAAAATCCCTACATCGTATTTCCAAAGACATTCGGATCAGGGAAAAAACAGCAAATGCTATTTCCAAGCTAACAAATAGCAGCGTTGTGTTAACATTCACAGTAAGCTGCCAGTCTCATTGGCTCCTGCAATGCTGCTGCAGCTCCTTGTACTGCTTTGGCTTTGTACTTCAGAGGAGAATTTTTGATAACAGAATTATTTCACTGAAATGACAGAAAAAAATCGGCATATGGAAAATAGGTTTTTCTAACAATATATGTATAGAGGTATTATCAAAGGACTTTTTCCTCTCTATCAAAACAACCAAAGAATTAAACTGAGATTAAGTATGGCAAAAAGTGACCGCAAACAGCAAATGCTAAGATGACTGAACAGTTGCAACTGGGAGCTGTTACACTGCTTCCTTGGGGGAAAAAAACCCCAATCAAACAATTTGAAATTCAGATGAGATTTGTAACTGTTTCCTGTGAAGATCTGCATTTTTAAATCACAGCTTTAAAGAGGCCAGAAGGGCAAATGTAATGAATCACTTACCTGTGATACTAATGCAGAATCTCTTTAGCTGACATAATCCTGAGCTACTTTAAATGAGTGCCCCCTTGCATTTTTTTTAATTCTAATAACGCTAGCATTCTAAGAAACTGATTTAAATGCAATTTTTTTCAGTCTGCTTTATCAAGTTATATCCCTGTAAACTTGGCCTGGCTGACATACTTGTGTTATGAACAAGTTAGCTAGAATGGCATAGACCTACTTGCTCTAAGTATAAGGTTTCTCAGACAGTCTGCTGGAAGAACCAACTACCACCTGCAGAACCCAGAGTTAATAAATGCACTCATCAGTAGCACCCAGGAAACACACCTCCTATTACATCAAGGCTACTGCAAAAAGGCATCTTTCATCTTGGTTTTGACAAAATTTCTCTCCCTATAGTGAATGCAATTTATCTGACGGATTTCTTTGAAATGAGGAGTGAAGTCCTTCTCTGTAATGTTACTGCATATGAAATAAAAATGAAATGGAATCTAAATATACCCAACACTGTTCTGCTCTCCATCCCTCGCATGAATCCAATATCATTCTTGCACCCAAAGAGAAGCATTAAAGGCAACGCTCATCCATTTTTCAGTGTGAAAAGCAACCTTGCAAATGTTAAGAACAAGCGTAAGAACCTTGAAATGACTGTCAATGAGAGTAGTATATTTTTTGCAATTTCATAGCTAGGGTTTTTTTTAGTATCTTACTCTTATCCCACATACATGCGCACCTCTATTTATCTCTTTATCTGTCTGTCTCCATGTAAGATTAGTAAGGGCATGCTTAAGTGCATTAGTGTATGGGTGCATACCAAGACAGCTATGTACCCTTCCTTTATCCCTCCTTCATAACCAGCTAGTCCATGTGCCATTTCCTGCAATTTCTTCCATGGCACCTCTTACAGCAGCTGTGCAGTGGTGTGTCCCATCATGACCCAGTTTCAAAGAGATCATAAGTAAAATGGAGTTGGCCTTCATATACCCACATTTTGCAGTCATTTATATATTTTGTCTGGTGAGGATGTTTACTGGTATATTCCCTTTGGACTATAATATCCCAGCCTCTGCAAACTAGCCTAGTCTTGACAAAATCAGCCCTAGATTGTACCTTACTTGCACTGGCCTATAAGACAGATGCAGTGGATAAAGGCAACAGTGAGAGATGACACACAGGCTATTGGTGGTGAATGGCTCTGCTAGATTTGCAAGATGGATTCTTCTGTCTGGACAACCATTCCTGAGTGCCATTCTTCAAAAAGAGAAAAGCTGAAACAACCACCCCACTCTCTGAGACATGAATCATATACCAGAGAGAGAGGGACAGTTTTAGAATGTGGGAGAGGTGTCTGAATGCTGCCAAAGGACCAGACTGCAGCAGTATAATTGGCACAAGGGCACACATAAAAGAGGGGTGCAATTGTAATAAGGGGTGTAAATTAAGGATTTTGTGGCTTCGGGTAAATCTACACCACTGATGCTTCTAGACATTCTGTTTTTTGCTTGCTGCTGTGACTGAATGGCTTGTGAGGAGCAAAAAAGAGAGGTGGAACACCTGATAACTGCAGCTGGGTTGTGCTGTCACAACCACGTCATACACTCCAGCTCACCCATATAACTCTATGTAGTATTAACTTGGAGTTCCATTTAATGAAAAGAAAGGCTGCACCCTCCATGCTTCCCTGTCCTCACAGAAGAACTTCAGGTTTCAGCAAAGAGAGCAAAAACGGAGTGCAAAAAGGGCAATGTGCTTGAACAAGTCCGTGATGGGAAGAGCTGCCATGGAAGAGCTGCCATAATTACCCCTGAATCTAAGGAAGGATAGTGCAGGAGTTGGGTTGCAGTCTCAGCAGTGTGGTGCTCCCCCAGAATGGCTGTCACTGCACTTTTTGGGGGTCATGGTCCCCTTTCAGAGGAGAGAAGGGTGCTCGGCATTTTACGAGCTCAAGACAAATGTCTGTGTATTCACGTTTTTACTACTGCTCATGGTAATGCCATTTTATCTTAATTCTGTCGAGATTATTGCAATGCTGGTAATTGCAATCAAGCTATTTTATAAGTCCAATTTGCAGAAGACCAAATTATTTATTATTTATTTTCAGTTCTAAGTGGATCATTTGTGTTTTCTCTGAGTAATATGATGTGTACAAAACGTCCCTAAAAATGTCAACGCAGTGGAGAGACACAGAAAGAATGACTCTGTCTCGTAAGTACCCGTGGCTTTCAGAATACAAATCATTATTACACAAACACAGGAAAAGCATGGTAGGCTTACACAGAGTATTAAAAATAGATAAAAACCATACTGCATGCCGTGAAGTTCTTCCAGCTATAAGATTTACTCAAGCAAGTAGTCCTGTTGACTTCAAACCCCACACAATCGTAATCCTCCTCTTGATAATTCATCTCTTTACATTGCTCTTCACCTCTCAAACTTCCATTTTAGTCTAAACAAGCAACTCCTCCCCACACACTCTCTAATATCCCCTGCCTCTCCCTGTGCCACTCCAGATTCCTGAGCAATACAATCTTTCTGGATACCCACTATCAGCACCCATTTTACTGGCAAAGGGAACTCAAGCACTGGAGGTAACAGCTCTAAGTAGCTGCTTCTAAAATTCCAGTTAAAATTGTTTACTTGCAAACACAATGGAAGCTTTAAGCTACTGACTGGCTTTTGTACGTTTCTAATCTATTGCCATGGGGCTATTCAGTATATACAACTTCACTCAGTCTACAGAAGTAAAACACAAATTCACGTGAGTGCAATTTAGTGTGGCAATAACATACTGTTTACATCATGATCAAGTACAAAGAGCTGGGCTAATATCCGCAAGGAGAACAGATTGCCTAAATAAGCATCTTTCCTAAGAGGGCTCTGAGAGTTATTCCCGATTGTTTCCAGATGTGACTTTGGAAAATACTTGCAAACCCTTCTAAACTAGCAAGGCAAAGCCAACCTTTTTTGTAGCTGCTGGTAAGATGTCTGATCTCGTGTTAAATGCAAACTTAGCTGTGACCTTAACTAAACCAGAAAATGTAAGTTCCACCATGAAGAATCACAACAGCTCCTTCCATGTGGGTTCAACATATGAACATAGGGCAGTTACAGCTAAACCTGAGCTCCCAGACTATTAACTAATAGCTAATTATTCAGAGACTCTGCTGGGCTGGAGCAGTCAGGATGCTTCCCTCCCTGACCCAGGGAAACAGTAGGGAGCAGTAGTCAGGATGGCCAAAGACAAAACACTGGTGGATCTGCACCAACAGGCAGCACGGTGGAGAAAGCAACACTTTGGAATCCCATACTAGAGATATAAATCCTCAGGGAGTCCCATGTTACAGCAAAGGAGATTCAAACTCGACTTCAGAAAAGCCTTTTTAGGGGTTAAGAGAGTGAAGCACTGGGATAGATAGTCAGGGAGATTGTAGAGTTTGTAACATAAAGTCTTGCATGACAACTGTTCTGGACAGGAGGATGATTTGTGGGAGCTTATGAGACTATTTCTAGTCCTATTTCTGTGCTGCTTCTCTCAAGTCTATTGTCCCACCTCCAGAAAGATGGAAATAATTTTTTTATTCCATACTTTTTTGATTGCATGCATATGGTGCTAATGAGAAAAGTGAGAACAGGACGCCGCGTTTATAGGCTTTCGCTTATGAGCATCTTCTCCTCCCTCCCAGCACATATGAGAGCTTCTCTCTTGAATCTGTATGGTTCTCTCCAGTCTCCTGCCAGATAAACAAATATGTGTGCTGCTGCCTTTCTGCAGTACCAGAAAGAAGATCTGAAGGCTCCTCATTTTCAAAGACAGCCTTTTCTTTATAGTGTATTCTCTAGGTCTTCGGAATGGGAGTCCAGTGATATAACGATCCCTCTGATTTATGTGTGTGCTGTATCACGCTTTTTCTTTAGCAGTGTACAAGAAAGTTTATCATTAGAACACTATCTCATGATACCCTTGATAACCCAGCTTCTACATAATCTAATCCTTAGTAACATAACCTATTTTCTTCTTCAGTCTATTGCAAAGCCCCATCTCCTCTTTTCAGTTTATGAGCAAACATTTTTTTCCCCCCAGATTTTGTCAATTTTCATTAAGTGCAGAATTTGGCTTTACACAGAAACTCTGCTGTACCCTGAGCCTTAGCATGCTTCCCAGCTCTGCATTTTGCATTGCTTCACCACCTGCATTAAGCAAATGAAACAGCAAGGAACCAGTCACTATTCCTATTCATCCTTTTATGTCCTTTACATTACACCTTATATTCTCACAAGCAACCAGTTGTTGAACTCATTCTTTTACATCCACTGATTTCTGAACTGCAATGTGTGCTATAAAGCAGTGACACTCACACCACGGTCTGCACAGAGCTACCTGGTCGTGCAATGCTCTTCTCCTCTCTAACTGCTCAAGTATGTTAGAGTTAATTAAAAATCACAGTCAGTATTTTTCTAATGGTTCTAAGTTTCATGTAAACTGATCAGGAACCGCACGACTGAGCAAGGCAAAAATATCATTCCTGTTGATACGTGCTTTGTACGATGAGAAACTGCATGATAGCATTTCGAGGGCTTGACCCTAACATAACATTTTCTTATCTTTTTTATTATTCAGAAGATGGTGTTCCAATGCCTGGAAAAATGCTGTGTGCTGTCTCAGACATAAAGGAGTCGAGCAAATAAACCACACTGGAAAAAACTCCCTCTGTGATTTGCTTAAGTAGCAATTTATGTGAATAGGAAATCTGCTGTTCATTCAATTTTGAAGACAGTCACAGCCAAAAAATCCTATTATAAAGGCCGTATCATACAAATGTGGATTAGGAATTTCCCTAAATTCTATTTATGGAAGAAAGTGCTGGACAAAGATGCAGAGGATCTCTTCCCTGTCTATGGTGACATCTACTTCTTACATGAAACGTAACTTCAAGCCATTTAATCTTTCTATCATCATTTCCCCATCTACGAAGGGACATAATAAAATTTATTTTCCTTTAGAAAGTGCTTTGAACTCTATGGATGAGAAGGGCTTATGAAAAAAAAGGTCACATTTTTATCACTATTGTTTCTATTAACCTAACACAAGCAAGAATATCTGTCAAATTATGGGTTTAATAAGATTTACTTAACAGCAGTCAGCAGTGATGACAGCAGAAAAGCCCCATATACTACTTTCTAAAGCTGGCCATACTGACAAAACCAAGGCTTGCTTAGTACAGAAATATTCCTGATAAATTCTGGAACTTCCCTAAAGAGCAAAAACTTGGTATAATCCCGTAATAACTGACTGAACCCAGGATGGACACAAACCAGTTTAAAAGTTGATAAGATGCTGGGATCACCCATCACAAGCATGAAAACACATCCAACACATTTTCCCCACAGGAGCTCAGTGAGCACAGATGGCACCAACAACTACTTCCAGTGCTTTTAGTACATGGAAAAAGAAACACCTCAGTTTGGATAAATCCCATCAGCAGCCCAGCTGTTCAGGAAAACACTATCGGGAGCCCCCTTTGAAAAACAGGCAGACAAACTCATGTCAGCAGAAGCAATGGGGTAGGAGAGTCAGAAGCTAAGTGTGGACATGAAAAGCTGCTGCTATAAACCGTTCCACCGTGAAACCTAGTAGATGTGCATACAGTCTGTAATTGGTTTCATAACACTTTCCTTGTGCCATGTCAAAGAAAGTAGTTGAGAAGAAGCAAAACCAAGTGAGGAGATGTTGGTGTCACAGTTAAATTGTTGAATTTGGTGAGACGTGTGTACCTTCAGTCCCCTTAATATGTCAGCAAAGCAAATTTTTACACTTATGGAATCAAATTGTACACACTTCATCACTTACATCCCTCCAGCTCATCTTCTGGATAAGTTTTGTTCACTACTAAGTGCAGCCCAGTTTTTCATTCACATCTGCACTGACATATAGCAAGTATGAATTCAGCTGCACTTTGGGGTCCTTTTCAGGCCTAAAACCTCACTGAGACTCAAGCACAAGTGCAAGGTTTTCTACTTCAATGATGTGTATTTTGTTTTAAAAAATAATTAATCTCAGAGGTAGACAATATTTGAAAAGAACTGAAAAACATGAAGGAAAATGTAGAAAAAATCCTAAAGAATCTGTCAAGAGAGAGAGCATCTTCCTAGTTCTGGTAGGGATATTTAATTATTAATACACACAAAAACAGCAACAAAAATCACAAATGCTAGAGGACCTCCTGCTTTGGTGAACTTTGCTAAAATCCCTATTTCTCACTCCTTACAAATGTTACATTTTCTCTGGGAGGTTCTCAAGCTACATAACATGTCCATGAAATACATTGCTTGTCTACTTTACAGATGAGGAAATCAAGTAAAGCATAATTAATTCATTCTTCTGAAGTTGTAATCATCCCTAATACAGAGATCAAAGATACTCTGGGAGTAAGGGAGCAAAATTACTCTGGGTAATTCTAGGAGTAAGGGAGCAAAGCAGAGAAGTTAACTTCAGTCTCCAAATCCCATGGCAAATCAGGGGTAAGCCTCCCACTTGCAAGGTACTAATTTGAGGTTAATCTATCAAAGATGCCCACCTCTCACAAGGCTGTAGGCAGTGGATGTGCCACAAAGATAAATGAGCTGCCACCCTGTGATGTTGCTGGCCTTGCCACTTGTAATCAGAATGGCTACAAAATGGTGCTTAACTGCTAAGATAAGCCTGTAGAGAGAGGAATGGATAGAGAATAAGATCGTGTCACAGTGGGAAAAATCTGTTCCTTCCAAAATACTGAGCTTCTCCAAGGAGCTGGGGGTTAAAAGCAGTCCTGCAAAATAACTGATGATTTCATCAAATGTACAGAGAACTCAAGGCTGAAATGTCTATTTGGCTTGACAAGTAAAGCAGATGCACTGAGAGGGAGTGAGTAAAATACATTAACTAAAGACTTAGTGAGAAGGTATAAGAAAACATTCTGATTTTTCAGGAAACCTTCATAATCTCAGAAGTGCATGCAAGGCAGTTATGGGGAATCTTTGTCTGGCTTCTCTCATCAAAGACAACTGCAGGCTGACAAAAAGTAAACCTTTTGGTGAGCCTGCATCATCAGCATGCACAGTTGCACTACCCCAAGGAAACAAGTCCACCATCCTCAGAAACCTGATGGATATGGTTTTGGTAGCCACTATAGCCAAACACGAGAGTTAGATACTATAACCAAGGCATAACAAGGACTTAAATCAAATGCAATAAAATCACAGAGCAATAAAAATTCAGCTTTGGTCTGGTTTCTTTTAGCCCACCACTGTTCCGCAGGGTATCACTAACATTGAATGTAATGTTTGAAGGTTTCGTAACATGCCAAATTTCTTTACTGTCATGCATGACATACAGTAACTCCCATCTTAAAAGCACGCACAGACATGCAGACGTGTTGTCTGCAGGACATGCAACCAGGGAATCCCAGCAAATGGACTGCAACGCCAAAAAAAAGTAGTGAGATGGGATGGGAACAATTGGCCAGGCAGCAGCCCTGCAGGAACAAGCCCTGCAGGAACCAGCCTAGGAGCTACAGGGAATCAGAAGCTGCAGAGAAACCAGCAGCATCATATAATGACAGGAAATGTACCTGGGATGTCTGAACAGGAGCAGAGCTCTAAGGCATGGACAGCTATCCTTCAGCTCTGTTCTGCACTGGTGAGGCTGCTGGGCAGTGTATTCCATAAGGACATGGCTCCATAGGAGCAAGCTCATGGTCTGAATGACCAGAAATCTAGAAAGTATGATGTAGACTTAGGAAAAGTTTGGAGGAACTGGAGCCATCCCATCTTTAGAGGAACTGGAGTCAGCATTTCTACACCAGAAGACCAAAGAGATGGAACAGAACACCAAAGACAGCCAAAAATCAGCAGCTCTGCTGAACATCTGCTGTGAACAAGATGCAAAATAGCAGGTTTATACAGCAGCAAGGATGTTTCAGATTAGACCTGAAGAAAAACTTTCTCATGAATAGGTTGATGAAGCGCTAGCAGAGGGTGCTTAAAGATGTGGAAACCTTTAAAGGTGATTAAACAACTGTCTTGCAAGACCACAATGACCCTGCTTGAGGCCAGGAAGCAAGATGAGGTGACAGTCCATAGCCCCGTCCAAGCCTACAGGGATGTGTTGCAGCCCTGATCCTCTCCCCAGAAACATGCAGAAGAACAGAACTCACCCAACTGACCTAGGACAAAAGAGCACACCTGGGAGATTTCAGGGTACAATGACCAAATTCTGAGGCCACATAAGGAGCCTCAAATCCAGAAGCTTACTGAACTGTTTTCCTTCTTTTCCTTTTAGATTTCTCCAGTCCCCCCCAACTTCAATACAATTCCAGGAATTTGAAATACTTGTAAAAACATATTCTTAGAGCTATTATCTCCAAACTACGTGTTTAACAGTAAACCCTGCACAGTGCCTTGAAACTCCAAAATAACTCGTCATCAGCTCCATAGCTTGTGTATTTCATTTTCCCTCTTAGGAGCCTTCCCACCCTGCTCCTGCTTTCCTCCTTTCTTTCCTTTTTTGTCCCTCGCTGAAAGAAAAGCATTGCACTGGTTCATGTCCAAAGGGCAACAAAGCTGGTAAAGGGCCTGGAGCGTGAGTTTGATGAGGAACGGCTGAGGGAACTGGGGTTGTTTAGTCTGGGGAAGAGAAGGCTCACAGAAGACCTTATTGCTCTCTACAACTACCTGAAAGGAGGATGGAGCAAGGCAGGGGTCAATCTCTTCTCCCAAGTAACAAACAATGGGATGAAATGAAATGGCCTCAAGCTGCACCAGGGGAGGTTTAGATTGGATATTAGGAAAAAATTATTCACTGAAAAGGTAGTCAGGCATTAGAACTGGCTGCCCAGGGAAGTGGTGGAGTCACCATCACAGGAGGTATTTATTTAAAGGACATGTAGAAGTGGTGCTTAGGGACATGGTTAAGTGGTAATATTGGATTTACAATTGGGCTCAACGATCTTACAGGTCTTTTCCAACCTAAATGATTCTGTGACTTTTTAAAAAGGTATTCCCTATTTCTAGTCTGCATGGTTTTTATGTAATTGGAATTTCTAAACTGTCTGGTGAGAGCTTATTGTTAACAAAATTGTTCCCTGGGCAAGTGCTAATGGGCTGTGTTTAAAACTTCCCCTAACTTTCTCTTTTGTTGAGGAAAGTATATTGAATTTCTTGATTGATTCATTAGAAGAAATGTTTTCTATTTTTCATTGTGTTTCTTTATTGCAGATTCACTTCAGATTTTTAACATTCTTTTTTAATTGTAGACTCAGGTGTTAGTGACAGTGTCCCAGCAATTTTATAATGCCAAATACTTCATGTTTGTGAGTTTATATTGAGGATGTTCTGGGTTATGTCAGGGTACGCCATGTAATATTGCACAAGGAAATAATTGTCAGTAATACTAGTCAAAATTGTGGTGGTAATAATTGGTGGTTGATATTGAATTGCACTGGTTTCCCAGTGCAATACCCATCAAAATGACAAATAGTGAGTCTGTGCTATAGCACTGAAAAGTTAGCTTTTGGGCAGCACTTCTAATATCTTCATTAACATCCTATTTTGTTTCTCT
This sequence comes from Micropsitta finschii, assembly GCA_034783455.1. Classification (NCBI taxonomy): domain Eukaryota; kingdom Metazoa; phylum Chordata; class Aves; order Psittaciformes; family Psittacidae; genus Micropsitta; species Micropsitta finschii. Next base: position 10,117 of record JAVHNF010008426.1, on the reverse strand, counting down.
TCATCCTGCACTCAGATGCACATACATTTATCTGTTCAGATAACTGTCTTGAAATGTAATTTCAAATATTACAAGGGAAGGGCTAGCACTGCTGATATTTCAGTGAGACCTTTGAGCCGATTTTCTCACTTCACGTCTTTCAGAAAAGAAACTGCATCTTTCCATTGACTATAAACCAGTCTTGTAATACAGAACAAGGATTTGCATTGCTAGAAAAAGTTATACTACTGTTACCACAAATAGCGATGAGGCAAGGAGAATTAGGCTTAGTCTTAATGTTTAGATTATTTTCTGCTGAATGCAGTCATATTTAAAGCATACTGGTCTTTTCCTGGGTGTTAGCTATTGATAGACACACTCAGACAACTTTTAGCCTGACTGTAGACTCATAGGAAACATTTTTGTTTCTTCTGTAAGGAATGCTGTGGCATGACAGAGACATTTTTTAGTAGATTAATTACAAGGTTTTTCTCTTCCATAATATTAACAGCGTCTCAGTATTTACCTAATAGTGTTGTGTTACAGCACCTCTGTCAGCATTTGGGATTTACTGCCAGTGAGACAGAACCCATACAAATGGTCCTTATCAAAGTCAGGAGTTGTTACAGAACAGAGCAAGCTGTCTGACCTGCCAGCAGCCGTGTACCCAGTGTACCACATGCCACTCAGCTGGAAGGGGAAGGCACAGGGAGCTCCGTTGGCATTTCCTAACAGTGTAAACATATCTCAGGGGGCAAAAGAGAAAGTATAATATATGTATGGGAATCCGGGAGTCCTAATTCTCTATGTATGCGTCTGCACTCTCCATAAGGCTATGTGGAGAAAGGGTTGCAGGTATAACATCACTGTAACTGGGGACCTACTGTCACCAGATTGTGTCTTCCACCTAAGTTCTGGGTAGGTCTTGCAATTTACCATTTGCTTATGATATCACCAGCTGTAACAGCTGGAATTAGAGCAGTTTCACACTGTAGCCAACTATGAAAGAACTGGAATGGTATTTATCTAATAATTAATTTTCTAAAAAACCCATTATTTGTGTATCATGTAGCTTAACTTCCCGTCATTCATTTAAAATAATTCGTTGATTTAATTGTTAAATGCTGTGGGATTTTTGGTATCTGAAATCTCATAGAATGGCTGAAAGGTAGTGTGCATGGAATTATTTCTGTACTTTTAATATTGGAATATTAAACTTAAAAATTTTTGCCTTTTATACAACAATACTAATATCACTAGTCCTAGTACAGAGTTAAGTAAAGTGTTTTGATTAAAGCTGACAATGAAAAATAGCCTAGATCCACCTCTACTTTAAAATTTAAAATGCACTTTTTTTGCACATACTGGATTCTATCTGAAGGCAAGCAGCTCTGCATCTCCAGGTTCGAGAAATATAGGTCTGAATATCTAATCATCCTTCAGTCCACCATTGCTCAGAGGGAACAGATGATGTTAGACTAAGGGGAGCAAAAATCAAAGAACCCTATCTGTGATGGCAAAAAAATGTGTTCAATAAATCGTCAAGATTAATCTTTAAACTT
>JAVHNF010008414.1:0-11022 GCA_034783455.1 Micropsitta finschii | reverse complement strand
TACCCAGAATGGATGATGGATGTATATCCTCAGCAATGGCCAGAGATGATGAAAAAGAAACTCACTTTGATGGTCTTTCTTTCCCATACAGTCACACTCAAGCAAGTCATGGGTAACACAGCTGGAATCTTCATGAAGGGTAAAGAGATTTCTAAGCTCCTCAATGGAAAAATGGATGTGTTCAGATGTCTTGGAAAGGTCTACAACTGCCCCAGAAAGGTCTTGTTTGCTGATCTGTCTTTGATAAATCTTTTCTTCTATCGAGCCTGTATTAAAAAATAAAAAAATTAAAATAGATACACTGGGGTGATTTTTGGCCAGTAGTTGTCAAGAAGAAAAGTTAAATTCCATTTCTTAATATTCATAGGAATATCTCTGGTTTAAGTTCTTCAAGCAAAGGCAAATGAATCAATGCGATATCTCTATTTTAACTGAATTCAGAACAGTTATATTTTTAAAGAACTAACGGTTTACAAAACCACTCCCTCACTTTCCTTTAAGGGACGAAATTTCAACAGCTGTCCCAATCTAGGGTATGTTTGAGCATCATCTCTGACCTGTGGTTAGCAGTCTGTAGATATGTACAGTATGTTTCTGACCATCTCTCCACACTCTGGCCATTGCCTGAAGAAATAAAAAGAAGAGTGTTAACAGAAATATAATTTCCTTACTGCCATTTATACCCCCTTTTCTTTCTGTGTTACTGCAGTAGGAAAGTAGGGGCTTCAACTCTTTCCTGCCATAAGTCCCCTCCTCATATCTGTTTTCCAAGCATTAGCAATTGTTTAGTATTTCAGGAATACTCATAATTGTCCCCCATTTCCAAAACTGGGTTTTGCCATGACATCTTTAAAAATTACTTTCCCATTTCTATTAAAATGGTACAATTAGAGTTTCACCCCCCCCCTTTAATTCTTAAAGAAACAAATGTAACTGAGCACTGCTATGACTTTTTTCAAAAATGTAAGGGTTACACCTAAATGTTAAGGGTACAAGGACCCACAGCACGGTTTGTGGTCTTTGGCAACCCAGCGCAATTTTAACTGATTTATCAGACTGTTTCAACGCAACAAGACAAGCGACCACATGAGGGTACTAACCCACACTTGGAACAGGAGCAAGGCCAAGATTCAGAGCTTATTTCAGGTATTGAGCACAAGAAGTTTCTCACTGCTTTATAAAAAGGTGTTTTTATGTTATTGTTAAGGACTATTTTAACTGAACACTCTTATGCCAACTAAATACTCATTCTTTTAATTCTGATCAGAAACTCTCCCTTTTTCTCAGGTATTGCAAATCGACAGTAACATCGACAGTAACAGCTATGCAGTCTAATCATGTTTTTCTTTTCAGATACACAGCAACTTTCCAGTTTGAAAGAGGTCAGGAGACAAAAAGGATACATGACCCACTCCTCCAAAGAAACCAGCAATTAATCTTTTCACTTTTTACTGCAAGAGGGCTTCTAATGATCCCAATATATATATAATAGGACAGAGAAATATTTCATCTTTTCTTCTCAGAAAGAGTTTTTCTTCATTCTTGTACTTGTCCAGATGCAATATGATGATTGGGTAGATAATAAGAAGTGTAAAGCCAAGTATTTCAAAATCAATCAAGAAATCATTCAATGCCTATTCCAGCCCACATGTACACAGTTATTATCAGACCTGAATATCTGTAGCTGGATTCCAGTCGATATCATAAAGGATCAAATGAGATGCTCCAATCAGATTCAGTCCTACTCCACCAGCCTTTGAACTCAGCAAAAAGATGAAAGCTGGACTGAATTTACTATTAAAAGCATCAACAATCTGTTGTCTCTGGGAGACAGGAGTGTGTCCATCAAGTCTAGTATAAGAGTATCCATAACGTTTGCATGTCTCTTGTAATATGTTTAATGTCTGAGTGTAATTGGATACCAGTACGACCCTGTCAAACAATAAAACAAATTTATTTTATCATCTTAGACCTCCGTAAAGCTAAAGTCCAATAACAAATTATTGAAGACATCTAAGAAAGTAAAATTACAAGTCAAGAAAAAATTACACATCAACCTGAGGTTCCTCATTTTTCCTCAGAAATAAGTATTTCCTATTAATTTGAAGCACATACTAGATTTGGATGCATTACACCTACTGTCAAGCATTCAAATGTTAAATAATAATAGTTTTTCTTTGCCACTGATTTTGGCTTACTGCACAGACTGCAGGGATCCAGAACCAAATCTCTATGTATATAAAATACCTGTTGTCAAGGCAGCATTTGCAGAGGGTGTTGTAGCACCTAATAAGTAATATATACATATGACTATTTACTGAAAAAGCTACTATGAACTTCTATAGACAACCTTGGAAAATTCTAACAAATAAAATCATGGAAGCCAAATATGAAAGCAGTGACTCTCCTGCATTCTGTGACTGAAAAGAACTGGTATGAAGGATAGTGAAAGAATCACAAACAATATAGTCTGTATCTTTGTTGTTATATTTTTAAGCAAAATCAGTCTGATTCCTTATAATTATGGCCCATACTATGTCAGTGGTTTTTTCTCTGAAATTTTAACTAAATAAGTTTCTGAGATCTGCACATGTAGAATTTCCATCTTCTCAGATATTGAGGCTGATTCTTCTGACCGGACAAAGCAAAATTTTTTGAATTTAAGCCATAACTAAAATAATGAGGACAATTGGAACATTTTCTGATGGATCTTGTTTCAAGGTCTTTTACAAACTAAACTAGTGTAACAAATTCCATCAAAGACACTCCATTTTTTTAAGTAATTTTGATTAAAAAGAAGTACTGAAGAAATAGACAAATAATTTCATGGAAAACCTGATAAATTAACATTTTAAATTTGTTCTAAAGTATTTTCATTATTATTACACTTTACAACTGAACTACATTCAAGACTTTTTTACAAAGATTTTGCAAGATTGATTTTTTTTTTTGTCAAGCAACACCAAATTCACACCTTTGTTTTCACTCAAAAATAGAATATAAACTTCAGAGGAGCACTGGAACTGAGTCTGTATATTGCAAAATCTATTTAGTGCTAATGAGAGCAGAGAAACAAAAGAAAAAGAAACTTAACAGCACTGAATTAAAGCAACAAAACTTATAAAGGTATAAAATAATGCCTCAACACCAGCTCCTATAGCACTGATACAGGGGGAAATGTTTTTTCCAGATACCCTTGCCTGCAAGGGTATTTTGGCCTGCAAGGAATAAGGCCAGCACCTTTAGATACTTAGCTGTCATTGCTTTCAATGGATGCTAGGCATGTAGACTCCAACAATAGGCTTAGCTTTCTAATTTGTAAAAAGAGAGCATCTTCAAATTCCATTACATCAATGCTAAGACATCTGCTCTTACTTCTCACTACTGAATTACAGCATGCCCTATTTAAGAATCAATTTAAATAAAAGTTAAAAGCTAAATACCTTTGGAAAAGCTGGGCTTTTAAGGCATGAGTCCATAAAAAAAGTTATCCTGGGGCTACTTGGTTATATGAGATTTTCATGAATCAGCAATTGCACAGTAACTAACCATGTGCATCCTATTACCCCATGATAACGGAGGTTTTCATACATGCCAGTGGCATTTACTAGAGAAGAAAATAAGCAGCTGCTGTGCAAGTATGTTTGTTGAGACTGGTTACCCTGAACAGAAAAGGCAGCAAGCACTAAGCAGTTAAATGTGATTAAAGAGGAAATAACTTATAATCTAGCAATAAAAAATATTTTAGTGTAAATTAAAATATTTAATACTTTACTACATCTCCCCAAGAAGATACAAAGCATTGGAAAGTCTCTGCAAGTAATGATAATATGTCATAGTACAGGTGATGTAGCAAACTATTTTACTTGCTGGAACTCAGTATGAAAAATACAAGTATCTTTATCTGGAAAAAATATAATGAGCATCTTTGAAAATAATGTCAGCTGCAAAGCCTAGTTTAATAATTTAACAAGAGCTAGGAGTACAATGCATAAATATGTCTGGCACCTCTGCAAACAGTTGCATGCCTTAGTTTTGAATATTATGTGTTCATGCATTTCAAAAGCAGAACAATATCCAGGTCACTTCCATTACCTCCCTTTACCTTTCCTTCACACTTGCCTTTCCGAAGAGTTGAGCTCATGGATTGCTTCCAGCAGCTTCACCAGCACCTGCAATTTTCCCGAATCTGTTTCAGAGGAAGTGTCTGAAGTATAACCTTGTGGAAAGACATCTATTAGACCTTTGTAGAGGCTGGACTCATCGTGTTCATCAGCCATGGGATCACAGCCCTTTTCCTATAGAAAAAAAAAAAGGATTCAATTCCATATCCCCTCTAACATGTTTTGGGATTTTTAAAACTTGCTATATTCGTATTACAAAGACAAAAGGAGGCACCAAAAGCTGCCACAAAGTAGTGTATCATGTGAGCATGACTTCCCAATACTGTATTGAAAGCACATTTTTAAAACACTGGTAGTGTTTATTGTGTTACCCTCTAAGATGATGTTTGCAGCTGAGTAGAAAGTTAAAATACTTAAAACTGAAAAATATGTTTTACTTCTACCTCTCTACTTAAACAACCACGTAGATGTACACTCATAGCAAAGCCCTATCTAAAATTTGGAGGGGTGGTATATGGTGAAGTCAGTACTCTGTTTAGTCTTTCTGTTGTAGTGACATGGTTTACTGATGGACTTACCAGTCCTGGGGTAAAGGACTTTAACAGGGGAAGTTTAGACTGGATATAAGGAAGAAGTTCTTCACTGTTAGGGTAGTGAGGCACTGGAATGGGTTGCCCAGGGAAGCTGTGAATGCTCCATCCCTGTCAGTGTTCAAGGCCAGGTTGGACAGAGCCTTGAGTGATATGGTTTAGTGTGAGGTGTCCCTGCCCATGGCAGGCAGGTGGAACTAGATAATCTTAAGGTCCTTTCCAACCCTAACTATTCTATGATTCTATGATCTTAAAGGTCTTTTCAACCTTGTTGATTCTATGATTCTACAAGAACAAGAAAATATTCATAAAGCAATAGGAAACTGGTGAGATACCTTCCCCAAGTACATTCAGATTTCTTAACACTTATGTTTTTGACAGCAGATCTTCTAAAGCAAGTTATATGTGAGAAGAGAGTATGGAAATGACCTGAAGCAACGTGCACATTGACCATAACCTCGTTTTAGTAATCTTTGCCTGCTGAAATGACTAATTGCAGGCACCCACCCCCATGCAAATAGATACCTTTATAGATTTAAACAGAAGACAGGGATGATTGCAAAGTTTTTTCAAAGCTCCTATACATATTAGATGAGGACTGTTTTCCAGCCTGCCTTGTAGACAGGACCTAATAACTCGAGAACTAAGCAGCTTCCGATACAATTCAAGTTGTAGCGCTGCTGGTCGGCAGAAGATTATGTTCTCCTTTTTGGGGGGCAGAAATTTGTTTATTATCTCCTGTGTTCTCCTTAGAATAAAGAGTCCAGTGAGGCGTGTGAGTTCAGCTGCTCTTTTCTCTCCTAATTCTTTTTCCTCCTAAAAGAACAAAGCACAAAATTAATTATAATCTTGCATTTCATCACAATAATTTTTGTTATCATTTTAATTAGATATTTAAATAATGTTTTAAAAGTAAGACACTAAGACACCACTTTCTAACATGGGTCTGTAATGAGAAATTCTTCTGCAATGAGCACTACTGCACTAGCTTAGGTCTAGGTCTGGTTTCTAAAGTCTCAAAGGAAGATAAAGTCTCAGAAGACATCCAATTCTTGAATTATGTTCTGTAATTTCTCAAGATGCAATAAAATCATGCCAATTTTGCAGTACTGTGGAGAAACTAAGAAGGAATAAAGTATCATCACATGGTAATGCACATGGCATTTTTGGGAATGCGAGGTGTTGGAAGGACAAGTTTTGCTTGCTAATTAACAGGTGATGCTAAATTAAGTGATCTCAACATGCATGTATTCCTCCTGCTCCCTTTGAAGAACAAGTGAATTTGTTTCGAATAGCAAGGTAAAAAGGTTTTGCTACTATTAGTAGTCCTGAGTTTCATTTTATTCCATAGAAAGCAAGTTTCACAGTGCTGTCTGTGAGTTTTCTTCTATAACTGCATTTTTTTAAATAATTACCTTCGTTGCTGAAGGCTCTCTAGATCTGACAATTGGTTCCTCATATATCTTTCTATATGTGGATAAAGAACCAAGTATTCCTGGATTCACAAACTCTATTAACGCATAAAATTCTTGCAAATCATTTTGGATTGGAGTACCTAGAGAGAGAAGAAAAGAAAAATTTCAGCATTTGGTAACATTTTCTTGAAACTGATGTAGGTACAACTGTTGAATGCAGGGTTTAATGCTGAGAATGCATCTTGAAAACAGATGTCTTGTTTCAATGTGATTTTCTCAGAGTTCTGAATTAATCTCAAACTTTATCATGATTAATAAGCAATTGTCCTCCTAACTAAAGAGACTGCACGTCTAATTGTTTTGACAAAGGGATTAAAAAGTCACGTTCTAAATCAATTTTATTACATAACTATAAAGGAAAGCAATGAGTGTATGCAAACAGAGTCCTGATTCCCTTACAGAAGTTCCCAGGCTCCCTTTCTGTTCCCGAAGTTAGGCAAATTTTGCATTTATTTAAAAAAATTGGAAATAACTTGTGTTTACAAGACTCAAGACTTCTACATTTAATATCCATTGCCAAAAATTATACCATGCCTCTGTCACACTTTTTCCTTTACTCCAACCTAGCAGTATTAACATAGTGAAATATTAAAAGTAGAGATACAAACCAGTAAGGATAATTCTCCTTTCACAAGACAGACTAGTGAGGACTGTAGTTGTCTTAATAGAGCTATTTTTCAGACGATGTCCTTCATCACAGATTAGGAGGGTAAATGCTATAGCCTGAATTTGATCCAAAGATCGCAGTAGCATCTCATAACTGATTATCATAACTGAATAAAGTGGAGAAGCGATGAATTCTTCTACTTTGTGGTCCTGCAGGCATAAAAGAAAATATACCATAGAACTATTTCTTTGGAGATCACTCATTATATTCCTTAATCATCCAGTGTCTACAGAATTTTTTCTAGCACGAAACAAGACATTTACTGTCTCCTTCATGAGTTTGGATTATTGATTCTTCCCTAATTTGCAAAGGAAATACGGGATCTGATACAGCAGTTTCGAGTTTTATCACCTCATTAAAAGAAAACTTATTACTCGTTTAGGCCTTCAAATCCTCTGAGATAAGTTACTGTGATGGTGAAAAGCACAGGCTCCCTGTAACAGCTTCCCAGTCCTGCACTTAGGTAAGCTTCAAATGAATAATTAAAGCCAAGATAACAAAGAGGCATAAGTAGTTGCCTGTACACTCACTCTGGGATCTCAATCTGCAAGTTGCAGTGATGTGGTCCATTAGGAAGCTACTACATTCTACCAAAATTCCCCTTGTAGCTTTGAACGGAATGTTATTGAATATGATATGAATATTATTGAACCTGATGAATAGGTTTTAAGCTTTAAATTTTAGAAAAGCAAACTTCAGCTTGCTCAGAGCTCAGGCAGGAAGGATTCCATGGAGAACTTCCATGGAGGACAAAGGAACTAGCAAGTGCTGGGAGTTTTTGAAGAACGCTCTCCTGGAAGCACAAAATCAGTTCATCGCTTTTAAAAGTAAGGGAAGTAGGAAGAGCAAGAGATCCCCTTGCCTTAACTAAGAGCTTCTAAGTTGGCTCAGAGAAGAAAATCAGAGATGGAAAAGCCATTGAGAACTACAAGGGCTTTGCCAGGGTGTGCAGAGATGCAGTTAGAAAAGCAAAAGTTCAATTGATATGGACCAGATACATCAAAAACTACAAGGAAGGGCTCTTCAGGTATGTAAACAACAAGCAGAAACAGAAGGAAAATACTGGCCTGCTGTTAAACAGGATAGTGGAGTTAGTCACCAACAGTGCTGAAAAGTCAGAAGTTCTCAATGCTTTCTTCACCTCTGTCCTTACCCGCACTGCTGGGCCCCAGGCCTTGGGGACAAAAGTCCAGGTTAATGCAAACACAGACCCACTGTCAGTGAAGGAAGAGTTGGTACGTGAACTGCTACAGGAGCATGGCCTCTGCAAATTGATGGGCCCTGATGTTATCCACCTGAGGGTGCTCAGAGAGCTGGTGGCGTTGCTGAGAGGGCACTCTGCACACTCTTTGAGAAGTCCTGGAGATCAGCGGACGTCCCAGGAGAATGGAAGAAAGCTCATGTCACCCCCATTCACAAGAAGGGCTTAAAAGTAGTATCCAGGAAATCACAGGCCCATCAGTCTTACTTCAGTCCCTGAGTAAGACGATTCAGTTCTACGATCATGGAACAAATCCTGCTGGGGGCCATCTATCACAGGTCAAAGGAAGCATGTGATTGAGAAAAGCCAGCACGGATTCACCAGGGGCAAATAGTGCTTGACCAACCTGATCACCTTCTGTGACACAGTAACCTGCCGGGTTGATGTATGGCAAGCACTGGACATTGTCTACCTGGATTTCTTCAAGGCTTTCCATACAGTTTCTCACAGCCTCTTTGAGAGACTGCTGTGTTACTGCCCAGAGAATTGGTCTGAGTGGTATGTGGGGAACTGGCTGACTAGCAGCACCCAGAGGGTGGTAGTGAATAGCTCCTGGTCAAACTGGTGACCTGTCACCAATGGGGTCCCCCAAGGACTGATGCTGGCCGCAGCACAGTTCAGTGTCTTTGTAAATGATCTGGATGATGGGATCAAGTGCATCCTGATGAAGTTTCCTGATGATACTAAACTGGGTGGGGAAGTAGACACTTTGGAAGGGAGAGATACCCCACAGGAATATCTGCATAGGCTGGAAGAGTCATCTAACAAAAACTTTACGAAGTTCAAAAAAGAAAAGTGTACGGTCTTGTACCAGGGGAAACATAATCCAGGAGTACAGCACAGCCTGGGAGCTACCCAGCTGTGGCGCAGCTCTGTGGAAAGATACATGGGAGTCCTGGTGGAGAACAAGTTCAGTAAGCGTGAGTAGTGTGCTGCTGTAGCAAACAAAGCCAACAGGATGCTGGGTTACATCAACAAGCACATCACCAGCAGAGATAAAGAAGTCATCATCCAGCTCTACTAAGCACTTGCCAGACCACACTTGGAACACTGTGCTCAGTTTTGGTCCCCACTATGCAAAAAAGATGGGGACAAGCTGGAGAGGGTCCAGAGGAGGGTCACAAAAGTGACCAAAGGACTGGGAAGCCTGCACATGAGGAAACGCTGAGAGGAAAAAAAAAGGGTTTGTTCAGCCTTAAAAAAAAAGAAGGCTCAGGGGTGACCTTATCACCATGATCCAGTAGTTAAAGAGTGGCTACAAAGAAGATGGAGACTCCTTTTACAAGGAGACACATGGAAAAGATGAAGGACAATGAGCACAAATTACTGCTGGGGAGATTCCAGTGAGACATGTGGACAATTTTTCACAATGAGAACAATCATCCACTGGAATAATCTCCCCAGGGAAGTGGTGGATTCCCCAGTATTTTAAGATTCAGCTGGGCAGGGTGCTGGGCCACCTTGTCTAGACTGTGCTTTTGCCAAGAAAGGTTGGACCAGAGGATACTTGAGGTCTCTTCCAACCTGATGTTCTATGATGATTCTACGATCAACTTTGTTATAAGCCCTTAATAGTGATGTGTTGGCTAACAGGTAAGGGCAGCCTGGGACTCGGAAAATAGAGCCCCTAACCAGCCGCAGAAAACATGTCTGTCTACCAGAGAAGAAATGCAATTGATTTCTAAACCCTGTATTACTCGTCAGAAAATGTCTGTGAGCCACTCCACTCTTATATGCCCTTCAAACCCCTTTCCTTTAACAGATATCAAGACTTCTGATACCTATTAAAGGAAATAAACACACTGAATAAAAAGTCACTGTAATGTGACAGGGAACTTCTTCCAAAAAGGTTTCCTAGTAATAACTACATTTCTGTGCAGACTTGTGAAGGTACCACAATTGCTATTATGTGTAAAAAGTGAAAAATTTACTCGGGGCATGTCCCTTACCTTGGCTCCAGACATTAATTCCCTGCATACTCTTTTCTATTTCCTAACAGTGTTCACTAACAAAGCAGGTTGTAAGTGCAGCTGACAAGCTGAAGGACCTCTTTCATTGTGAAAGCAAATCAAGCTAGAGCCTTGGAAGGTATTTTTATTTCCAAACAAGATCAGTTACCAAACACAGACAACTAAGTCTGGAGCAGATGGTGTAATACACTGTAAAAGCAGCACCAGTTAATTATCACAACCCTTAGAGCCTCCTAGTAAGTGATTCAGATGAATCTATGGGCCGAATCCGGCACATTAATCTCACAAAGTACCCTGTGGTAGATCAGTCCCCACATGCTCATGAACAGGCCCAGCACATGTCAGAGGAAGCAAGGACTATTGAGAAACCAAGTAACAAGGGCATGCACCTATTTCCCCAGGTGTCTGGACTGGACCCGAGCATTCCTGTTGCTTCCAAGACTGTAGTTTAGTGCCTGTTTTCTGGCCATATTTTTTACTGAAGTTTTCAAAATAGGAGCAGGGAATTTCCTGACACAGGAACACAGACACAGAGAAGTGCTGTAGGCAACACCCGATGTTGTCTCTGCCCAGTATTCAGGCTCCACACTGCAGTCTTGAAGACAGAGGCGATGCCTTTTCTGACCTTCTCTTGGGATGGTTAAGGATCACAAGGTGCCCAAAAATTATTTTGTCTTCCTACACTTTTGGCCTGTGAGATGAGACTATAGGGAAAGTACTGAGGCACTGGGGAACTGCCTCCAATGTCCCTCCCCTGGTAAATCATCAACTCTTCTGGACTGTTTGAACCTGATTAAAAAATCAGGAAAGTCCTGGTGTATTATAAGCTTCCTGCAGCTAAACATAACATATGCCCTGCTGTATATAACAACAGCAGAGGATGCGGACTAAAAATTAAAATAAATTTACAAGCTAATTTCAAGTAATTAATTCAT
>JAVHNF010008410.1:0-19732 GCA_034783455.1 Micropsitta finschii | reverse complement strand
AGTGCCCATGTCTGGCTGTATGTGAGCAAAGCCCAGTATTTCAGCCTGTCACTGCCCTCTCATTCCTGACTGTCAGCCACCTCAGCTTTGTCTCTGGCTGTACCTCTTTCTCACGGGGTTGCTGAGTGGTAATCACTCAGACAAGCTTTCTGATGATTTGTCCAAATAAGTTTTTACTCTGTCCAAAATGTACGGTTACTTTGTTCATACAATTTTCTCAAGCTGAATCTAATGCAATAATGCTGGTAACAGCCATCTTCCTTAACTTCCTCCACAGTGAGCTGTGGATCTAAATGCTGCCTTCCTTAGAAATGAAGGTGAAACTCATCTGACACTTTTGTTAGATTCAGCAATGACAGTAATGGCAAGAGCCAGAGGCTATGGAAAAAGGTCCTTATAACCAACTCAAACTTTCAATGAGGAGAAAATGACTTTGGATCAGTAGCAAATGCAAGTTTTGGAAGAGAAAAGATCAGCTGGTCCAAACATCATAACTAAGAAACTGTCCTCAGCTTCTGCTTAAAATGAAAGTTAAGCCAGTGACAGGTCTGGAAACTCCTAAGCTGTGGAGCCAAGGAGGAAGGTTCACATCTACTCATATCTACAATGCAGAACTGGAGCTAGATGTAATCTGTGGAGTGGAGCCTTTTCCTGTACAAGAAGGTTTAGATGTACTTCTCTCTGAGCTACTTCTGGTGATGAGACAGTGAGAAATAGGTGGCATTTCTTTTCAGGAGTTAGCTAGCTTTCTCCTAATGCTTGTGTGGGAGAGACAGGCAGGAACCTGTTCTCAGCCCTGCCTGTTTCTGTGTGCAGAATACAAGATGCAAGTGTCTGCTGTGTCCCTTGTGCCAAAAGCATTATGTCCTCAGTCACTTGGTAATTGAGAAGACTTTCCTCTCTGGTCCCTGCGAGTGTGTGTGTTTGCATGCACATGCATGCGTGTGGCCAATATCTTAGCTCTAAACCCCTCCATAATTTATGGGAAGGATTCAAATCCCTTATATTAAGGGCTGGCCACTTGGGTATATCTTGATTAACAACCTAAAAGCAAAGTCCTTGTGGATGCCTGTGGATGCTCTAGTTGGAGCTTTGATTTCCATATCTCTGTCAGAGCTGGTCCTGGGTGCATCAGTACAGTACTGTAACAAATGGTACATTTATTCTTGCATAAGACATTGTTTCAAAGACACTTTATCAGCCAGTGCATTTCAATGGGATTTACTTCTCTCTCCTGCTATTCATTTACTTCTATTCATTGCAATAAAACTCTGAACAGAGGGGGGGAAATCTGGATGTCAGTTCGAGATGTTGTAGTAAATAATTCACAGTAGTATAAGGAGAAATTGGGTTTTGTTGACTCTAGCTGCATGCATTGCATGCAGCTCAGCCCTGGTAAACATGGTTAGCTTTGGATACACAAATTTAAAGTCTGTCTGTCTTCTGTTTCAACCCTGGCTGGTGTCATGTAGTGTAGATTAAGACTAGAGCCAGGTAGCAATAAAGAGCGGGGTAATGTATGCTTCAGCTGGCTGAGGTAAACACAGGACAGTTATTTATTTCATCTCAACCCCTTTTCTCCTTCACTGCTTTTGTCACTGAGAAAAAGAAAACAGAGAAGTGAAATGTGAAGCCTTCCAGTTGCCTACATTTGTTAACCAATTTATTTTTTTTTAAGGTAGAGAAAATGGGAGGGTAAAAAGATGAAGGTAGAAGTATGTCTTAAACTACACAAAATCTACATCAGCAAATAAATGTAATTCATCTTGGAGTTAGTGCGATCTATGTCAGTCACGTTAACCTGTTGAATCAATGTCTCTTGTCTCCCACCTTAAGTGTGACTGGAAATACTTTTAACAATGCCCTGGACTGCAGATAGAGCAGAGCCTTCCTTATGCCAAACAGTGATTGAAAACTATCTGGATTATAGAAAATAAAAGCAAACAAACAAATAGGAAAACAGCAACCCCTGTATCTGCAGCTGGTTGACAGAACGTTGATTCAGATGCCATTTATGACATAAATCCTTGCTTAGTTTCCAGACCCGAGCTGAAGCAGACAGACTAGAGTTACTGGACATAATATCACAACATGTGCTTTTTAAAGATGCTTTTAATCTTTCTGATCCATGACAGGGTAAAATATTGGGGTCTGACAGAGCTGGCAACCCTGCAGTGGATAATCTGATTTGTAAACACATTGTCTTGGATTACCAAGTGGGTCAAGGAGAAAAAGTTATTGGTAAAGAGACGTTTAGGCTATTAATTACATTTAATATATAAGTCTGTTGAATAAAGTAGTTGCACAACAGTAAGGAGTGGGGAGAAATCTTTCTGTTTCTATTCCATACTTCTTAAATAATAGGGCACAAATCTTCATGCATCACCACATGCACTCTGTGTTTACTATTATTTTGATAGCCAGCCTTGCAAAGTAGGGCTTATGAGTGTAGATGATTTGAAAGTAATGACTCTGACATTATATGACCTTTAGGTATGTTGACAGCCACTCTAGACTACATGCTATTTTATGAATAAAAGAATATTTTTTCGGCTGGGAAGTCTGTTGATGGAAGAATTTTAAATGTAATGAAGCCAGAATTATAGTCAAATGAAGTGACAGTCCTTGTTGTGGAACTCACTGTAGGGGACATGAGATGATTTCTGTGCATGATAATGCATTTGCTCTTAAATGCCATCACTAGATTGATAATTATAGAATTCTGCATATTGTGCCTGGCAGGGAGTCAAGGCTGAATCTTACCATTCCGTAAGAGTGTGAGATAGGGAAGTATGCTGTAAAAGAGAAGAGTTTAGTCAGAGTTTATGCACGCAGCTGCTAAATGTATTTAACATATTACAGAAGAGAGAGTTTAGTCTTTTCAGAGTCAGCATAAAGCCTGATGATGCTTTATTAGAACTCAGCATATTGGCAGGAAGGCTCTTAAGACCTCTTTGCTGCAAGCAATCCAAAAGCGACCACCACACAAAGCCTGTCTTTTCGCGGTTGGGTTAGGTATGTGGTAATTGGTTGAATTCCTTGTATCCAGCATTTACTGCTGCAATTTTTAGATGCAGAGGAATGTTTGAAAATCCTTTCAGTTCGCTTTTAAAATACAGTGAGGAGGAGAGAGCATCTGGAGCAGCATGAAGATATTCAGTATCTGTAGCCGGCAAAGGAGAGAAGAGGGACTCTGCTCGTCATGTTCTACCACCAACTTCTTCAATCAACTTATTTTGAATAAAATAATAGGTGGAAATTTTAAGAGCATCATGACCTAGGGAGTGAAAAAGAAAATAAATGAAAAGACATAAAGTCAAAATTGTATTTTATGTATTGGGTACACTGAAAATCATGGTTGGTTGCAATTACCCAGACACAATCAATATCATCAGTACAGCTCTCTTAGCTGATTGCAAATACACTGTTTCACGCTCCTCTTGTAATGTGGTTGAAGCCTTGTGAATTCTGCTGGTGAAAAGTGGGGGGTTTTTAAGTGCCTTAGTAATTTAAATATGCCAGTGTTGACTCACAGCAGGATATTGCTTTAAAGCAGGTAGAAAGTAAATTAATCAAAAATGAAAGCCCTTTTTGGGTGGACAAGCTATCTGTGCACCCTTAGATAACTATGATGAATGGTTTCAGTAAAAAGAAAAACAAGAGTGGTATTCTTTTAAGAATACAAATATGTTTTATCTGGCCTTTTAACATGGAATTTTGATATTCTTTCCTTTTAAGATAGATTTTTTTTTTTTTCGTTTAAATATTGTCCTGATTATTTAAAGGGGCTCTAAACACTAACCACAACACAGAGCTTTGGTTTTTATCAAATCAAATCACTGTCCCTGGAATTGTTCAAAAATGTGTAGATGAGGCCCTTAGTGACATGGTTTATGGTGGACAGGGCAGTCCTGGGGTAAAGGCTGGCCTTGATAATCTTAAAGCTGAAAATACATTATTCATCCAGCCCTTTTCAGATTCTCCTCCATGATCACCCAAAGACCCTTAAAAGGGCAGAGTACATTCAGGGTACACTGATGCTTCCTTCCCGCTTTGATGAGGAGTCCACACTCATAATATGAAAACCCAAATACCTATGTCTAGGTCATTGACTGCGGAAACAGCAAATGCCAGAAAGAGATAGTAATTTCCCCAAATCTTCTATAGAGTTGTTGAGAATCACCAATGAAAAGAAAATGTGCGCCCCTAATTTCTCAGCAGCAAAAGCAACATGCCAAGAGAAATCAAGGCAAAAGAACAAAATACTCTGCAGGAAAAAAGAATGAGAAAGATAAGAAATGGACAGAACAAAAAAAACCCCATCCTCACACAGAAAGCAGAAGGGGAATATGCACACTTAAAGCAAGACAACAGCAGGAGTGTCTGTTGACACTGTGTGCCAGTGCAAAAAGAGGGCAATTTGGCAGTTGTATCTGCAGCATGAGGTATCACATATGGGCAAAGCTGGACAGCCATGATGGAAAATCTGACTGATAAAAATTAACTCCTTGAAAGAATATTTTATTTGTGGGACAAGAGATCTTTTACACTACCTGGACAGGGTTGTAGTCTCACTAAAAGCCATGTTGCAGAAAATGTTTTGGAGCATTATGAAAACAGAATACAACACACATGCAGGAACACTGCAGTATTTCTGAGCTCAGAAGCACATTCATTTACTCACTACATTAATGGGCAGTGCACTGATAAAGGAAACATGCTTCCTGTGCATTACATCCATTTCTAGCTGTAAGTTACAAATTCTTCTCTTAGGAAGATCCCTCTGTGCTGCGCAGGTGTGTGGGGAATTCTGAGCACTTTAATGACTCTACGACTTCTTATTTTAGCTAGAGAGGTCTGAAGCAAAATTTCTAAATTCAGATGAAGAACTTCAAAAGTGACATGATTTTCAAGAGCTCTGAATTCTAGAGGTATGCAAATAACTTTTTTCAATTCATTGGCAAGTGTAAGATATTCCGTCTCCAAATGATGATATTTTTAGTGAGTACATTTTTTTAATTCTTTTTTTTTTTTTTTTTTCTGCCAGGCTGGAAGTGAAGCCAGCAGTTTTGAAGTTAAAACCTGTTTTAAAGCTCCAATAAGAATGTGTCTTTCTTTTCAAATGGGAAGCTGTTTATAGCATGAAAAGTAAAATCATTTGTTTTGAAAAATTATTAAAATGGAACATTTGGACCTTGTTACGGAGTGAAATATTTTATTGAAACTGTGATGAATGAGTAAACATTTCAGTGTCACAGAACCTACATTTTTTCACTGAAATAAAATTTCAACAACAAGTATTAGCTTTGCCAAGCTCCTTTCAGTTTTCAGCAGATGTGACTGACAGACATTTGTTAAAGCAAGCTAGTTATGTGTATACGTAAATCTGGAATTTGCAATATAGCAGCAATTTATGGTTTTGTAGCTTGTTTGAGGTTTTTTTTCAATGAAAGACAAAAGGCCAGTGGTGCACTGTAGTTTCTTTTATAAGCAGCAAGAGTGAAGTAATAGGTATACCAGACAAGGGAACACAGCAGAATGAAAACACTATAAAGTTTTAGTTACTGCAAGTTTGCTTACTGTCATCTTCAGAGTTACATCAATAACTAGCTCACACTATGTGGCTCAGCTTTCCTTAAATGAAACAGCTGTTGATCTGACCAGGTCCTGAACTACTCAGTTTCTCTTGTTTCTTCTTTTCTTATTATCCACATTGCTATAATACTTATTTGGCTTTGCAGGCAGTTTTATTTTCACACATCAGTTCCTTTCTCAAAGCAAGATTTAAAATTGCTGGTACATTTTCCCTGGCACTTCTCCCATTTTTTATTTTTTTTTTTTTTAATGGATAGATGTCTACTAAATGGCTAAATCAGGAGTATAGACTGTCATGTGCTTCTGCTAGCAGGATATGTGGTGCTGAACTGTTTACACTAAGGACTTTAAACAGTTATCACCATCAGAAAAAATTGTCTGTAAGTGACCAAAGTCTTTTTTCAGTCTTTTGTGACTGCTGGTTGAATTCTCTGGTGTCTAATTTGTCATAAGATCTGACTGAACATTATCCCTACAGCTGAAGCTTTCATACCATCTGTGCCTTCTATCTTTCTTCCTCTGTTTCTGTCAGTCTCTGACAAGGTGCTTTAATGTGCTCATGTTAAACTTTTACTTCCAGGGCAGCATTATGAGAGCTCAAACCCTTACCAGCCCTCCTTTCTCCCTAGTTCTGGAAGGACTGGCTTGTTTGTTTTTTTCAAACTTTTATACATCTGTTAAATTTGGTTGCAATCATCCAAGATTTTCAAAGCTTGTTTGGCATAGGAAATAATCTGAGCACCAGAAACACATTCTTGTAGACAATCACATTCAAACATACCTAACATGAAACAAGGCTAATGCATCTCAGAGGCACAACATTCCATATAAATCAAGACTTCTGGAGATACTGAACATCTGTGTGAACATTAACAAGTTTTTGATTTCTTGTGTCTTAGAAGTTTCCTTATTATGAAGTTATTGTGATGCAGACAAGCATTAAAACAAATGAAAGTCGATGACTCTGTGATGAACCCATTCGTAAAGCACATTTGAAAGTTCCCTACCTAAAAATATGTGAAGAAATTAAGCAGCGAGGTAGAAGGGTCAAGGTATTCTCATGGACTGATGTGGTGTTAAAAGACGGGAAATAAATCTGAGTATAAATGCTAAATTACCACAGTACAGAAAATGCTGCAAGGGGTTACCACTCAGATAAGTGCTGGAACTTGAGCTCTCCGTTGTATTAATGAATGATCTGGAAAGGAGAACAAAGAGGAAAAGTGAAAACTTTGCTGAGGAGTAATAAGAACTAAAATTGACTGTGAAGGCTTGCACAATATTAGCTTGACGCTGAGTGATAGGCAATAAAACAGCAGGTGAAATTATCTTTCAACAAGCTGAAAACCTGATACACATGTAGAATAATAATCCCACCTATATGTAAAGACTGAAAAGTCCCACATCAAATGCTACCATTCAAGGAATTAGATGTTCAGATCAGTGCAGGTTGCTCTGTGAAAATAGCTTACTGTTCAGGGGCAGAGTACTAGAAGCTGTTAGCAGAGAAAGAGAAAAGAAGATAAAAAACAGAGAAAAAAAACCCCAAAAACCAAACATGAAAACAATGCATGTCTGTAAGTCATCAAATAAAGCAGTGGTGCACATAAATTTTACAGTTCTGGTCTTTTCTTCTCTAGAATCGGAAGACAACCAACAAAAGTCTAAGAAGGGCAACACAGATGACTGTTGCTATAGAATAATTTCTGTACAATGAGAAACTGAATAGAATAGTTATCTTCTGTGAAGAAAAAGGATGAGATGCGTGTGATTTTGGAAATGATAGGTGATGCTGAAAAGAGAAATTATTTTGTATACCACAAAAGGACTGGCTTTCAAATAAACTGTCAAACTAAGTTTTCAAAAGAAACAACAGGCAGGGGTTTCCAAACAGTGCATAGTTAAACAGCAGATCTTATTGCCACAGGGTGTTGCGGAATCCAAGAGTACAAATTTGTTAACAAAACAATTAGACATGCTAACAAATGAAAACTCCATCCATGGTTACTAAGCATCAAGATGCCAATAATACACTTCAGGCCTAAAAAACCCCTGTTTCATATTTGCCCTGTTCTGTTTTTCATTCTCAAGCTACTATTATTGTTTGATGCCAGACATCGAATACAGGGATAGATGGACTTCTGGTTTGGCCTAATATAAGCTCTCTTATGATCTTAACTTTGATAAAGTTAAACAGGAGGTGATATGATCAAGATTACTTATGGGATGGCCATCAGAAGTGGAATTAAAATGCAGAACCTTTTTCTGTTCTTGACCCACTGACATGCTACTGGGGGAAACCTCTTTTTTACATCTATATTTTACTATTCTGCAAGACCTCCTTTCATTCTTTAGAGGTTGCAGATTGCATTTAAGCACCTCCAGGAGTGTCTGAGTATTTGGATTGGAGCCTGGCCTTTGGGAAATATGTATGAACATAAACAGATCAAACAGAATTTACTACAAACTTGTGCATCACTTCTGAATTTTGGTTGAAATCTCAGGAGTCAATCATTTGGTACAACAGGGAAGGAACTGCTAGCAGTGCTTCAAGGCCACTGTAAAATTTAAGTTCCTCCTAATCCCCTAGGGAATTAATTGGAAAATATGCAGTTATGGGAATGTTTTCGGGACCCTGAAACAATTTTGTCTATAGTAGCTTGCCTAAGAACTAAAATGAATTTGAATGTCTCAAGAATTTCAAAGAGAGAAACAATAACTGACATTTTTCCAGAAAATGATCATACCATTAGTGCTGGAGAGGCAGCGGGGGGGGCGGGGACGGGGGGAAGGGTGGGAGCTTCAAATGAGAAAGTATCTGTGATAGCTGTAGCAAAGAAACTTACTGAAAATAAGTTGCTTCCTAATAAAGAAAACGAAAGGCACCAGAAGCTCAGACCAGAGCTTCAAATCAATGAATCTGTTATCCAAATTCAGATTTTGGTCAATGGGAGTGGACCTACGTATATGAAAGTGAATGTGGCGTCTGGAGTTCAGTGTGGGCACTTTTAAATTTAATCATAGCCTAAGTACCTTTTTTCATTGAGGAATAAAAAGGTTTTTAGAATGTCAAGCCTCCTTGCTGGTACTCTCACTAGTGCCAGGGGATATTGAGACAATAGGAAAATGTTAATTATTTTATATTCAATTATAAACAAATTGGTGCGTACTGTGTAAGTCAGGAAAGAATTTTAATGAGAAAAAAATAGACTAACAAAGATATTTGGAGAGGGATTATTCCATTAAAGGGCCAAAGAACAGCTAATGCAACACACTACTGAGCTTCATCTGCTTTTCGTTTTTTACAGAGCTGCAATTGCCCTTCTCAGAAGTAGGAAAATTTGTCAGAGACAAAACAACCATTTCAGCACAGTGGAGAGGAGCTGAGAGGCAGAAAGTAAGGAAGTGGCAGACAGGCTTTGTGGGAAAGAAACTGGAGACTCCATGGCCACAGATTTCCTCTGTGTCACTTAGGCATGATTGGGGATTGATTTTTAAATGCAATAGTAAGCAGCAAAAATGGGTACTGAGTAATTTGAGAAATCAAGCATTGGAAATGCCTTTGTGCTTAACCCTTACATGAAATATGTCAGTTAGGCTTTTCGCTGTCACTTATGTTGACTTTGACTGTGATGTATGCAACATACTCAGGCAAAGGAGTCTGAGACAAAGCCATATAAAGGAGCAAAGGAGTCACAGACAACTGTAGCTTTGTGGGACTGAGTTAGAGAAAATAATGTGACTGCATGAGTATGGAGCATGCCTTAAAATGTGCATACACAGAAGAAGAATAATGAATTTAAGCATTTATTATCTTTTCAGAGTGAAATTTGGGATGTTATCAGTCTTCTTTTTAAGGACGTGTTTATGCATAGGTTGCTTAGGTTGGTTATGCAGAGAAAGACAGACAGTTCCCAGTAAGTTATGCATACATCGAGTTTTGTGGAGGGTTCAGGATTAATCTCACAAACACAGTTTTAAGATAAGGCTGTCAACTTGTATGGTTTCTTTTTAGTATAGCAATAAGCATCAGGAAAAAGATAGTAGAAACAGAAGACCACAAGTACTTCATGCACAGCTGCAGGAAAGCTCCGGCATCTTATTTTGCAAGGGTCCTGTCTATGCAAGACACTGTAGGGGACACGAGCAAAGGGGACACATCCCAGGAGCTCGGAGCTGATTTACTACTTTCTCTAGCTCCCTTTTCCTTCCTGACTACTTTTGTAGCATGACTGAATGGAGGGGTCACACTTGGGGCATTTGTGTCCTCTGAGGATCTCACTTTTAGTTGACAGCTGGCACAGGTTGCTTTAACTTCTGCTATGGACCGGACTTGCACACAGAGAGCTGAGGTCAGGCCTTGGCCATTTGGGGCTCATCTGTGCTGCTGCTCAGCCACAGCTGGGAATCTGGGTCATGGCGTCTACTCAGGATGCAGTCCAGGATTGCACTTATTGAAGAGAGGTTAATCTCTGTGTATGATTGTGTCTGCTAATCGTGTCAGAAGTTCATGTCTAATAATAGCCGGGCTCCACCAGATGTTTCCAGGACTTAGTCAGCCCCTAAGGCTGACTTGATTAATGAGAGCTAAGGCTGTGACTTGATTTGTTTAAGTGTAAATTAAATGGCATGCAAGGGTAGCTGATTTAGACCAGGAAGTGAGTAACAGTGGAACCTATGGGCAGGTGGGTATATGGGTAGGTGTTATATGGGTAGGTGGTAGCCTACACCTACACCACACAAATCAGACATGGAAAACCAGACATCAAAACACTCATTCTCTTGTATCTACCATTGAAAGGATGTGTGCTAAAAAACATTACCTAGAGTTTTGCTCAGTCTGTGCATTAATTTGTATTTACTGCTATGCATTTTTTTAATCTACGTTAATTCCAATCATCCACCTTGGCCATCAGTATCCTTGAAAATGGATTGCAAGCATCATTAGTCCTAAAAAAACCCCAACAAAACAGTCAATGAGATCATTTAAGAAAAACTAAATGAATTCAGGTTTCTTACTGTCCTAAAAGTTGCCCCTCAGCAATATCTCCGTTCTCCAAAACTTCCCAGCAGTAATTGATTTTGCAATACACCTCAGAGCACAGCAATTTTGTGCTATTTGTTGTAAATGCCAAAGTCGATGCATTACCCACATTGGCAAACTCCCTCCTTTTAAACCGGCCTCAGGAGTTTCCATTGAACTTGGCTCTGGCAACACAGCTCTTCCCACTCACACCAGGGAAAACATGCAGTGACCCAGTGGTCTGCTACTGCTTCGCCTCAGAAGACCTTGATCAGACTTACGCTCTGCTGCTGAGTACAGCCAACAGCTCAGGCAGCCAGAAGCTTGAATAAGCTGAATGAACTTTATGGCAGCCCTGACTGCCCCATCCATGTCAGCCTCCAGGGCTTCCCCCACCTGCCCATGGCCCAGGATCCCATGTCACCCTCCTGGGGCCATCAGTCCCAGCCCCAGTGATGCCATAGCAGGGCTGGTTCCAAGCTCCCCCAAGCTCTGCCCTGTTGGTCCCAGCCATAAGTCCACATCCTGGCCTTAGCCTGGCCCCGTCCCTGAGGATGTGTGTGCCTGATGCCCGGAGCTGTGGCTGCCCCAGTTCCCCCAGCAGGTCCTGGGTGGGAGCAGGATGGCTGGAGCTGCAAGGCCCTGCCCTGTTGTAGAGATCTGCTAGTGCTCAGTTCCAGGAGCTGACACCCTGACTGCATCATTATGATGGCTGGAAACAGCAGAGCTGTAAGGAAATGACGGAGCCAAGTGAGGCCCTCAGACGAACAACAGTCTTGTGCTCTATTGACAAGGCAACCATGCCAGCCTCTGCAATAAGAAGATTTAGGCTTTTCACATGCCAAGGACACCAGGAGAGACTCGTTGGCCTCCAAATGTGTCTGTAATTCCATTCTCAGCACTATTATTTTCCTGTTAGTCCTTAGCAGGTGATTAAGAGCATTGCCCCAAGCCTCTTTAGCACACTGGGGGCCTGATGTGTCCCTCAGCTGGGCAAGACCACCCTCCTGCCTCATGCCCACCTGAGTGCCACTCTTAGTCCTGCTACCCTTGCCACAGTGTCGTGTTGTGGAGCAGGATGGGGCAATGCTTGAGTCGGGGCATGAAACTGGAGAGCTGCTGCTTTCTGGCAGAATGGGTGGTCGGTCTGTTTCCTCTGAGCCTGACCTCAGATAAAACCTCATTGAGGATGCACGGCCAGGCTCCTCCTCTGCCAGGGCATAATACATTACACTCTTAACGGAGGAAAAAAAAAGTTAATTACTTTCCAGATGCATTAGGGGAGTATCTGTGAGTGCTTTCCTGTTCATCTTTTATTTATTATACATTACCTAACTGTTTAAAAATTTATTGTTTTGATGCCTATAATTGTCTGGGTTACAACAGACCATGCTTACTATATGGGTTTTTTTTCAGAGCTTCTACCATATACCTTGCAAGACAGGAAACTGGGAGCTTGAATGTCATTTCATGAGCAAGGAAAATGCCTCTCTCTGCCCACTGAACACTTAGAGCCAGATTCACTCTTTGGGAGCTTCATTTTTGTGTTGCCATGTTATGAATTTCTGCCCGGAGCACTTAAGGGCACTGATTTGCAAAGCCAGTGAATCAATATTTTCCTGTTAATAGGCAAACTAACACATAAACAAACCTACTTAGTATCTGCATGTACTGGTCCAGCTAGCTACTCACTTCACAAGCATGCTGGCATTTTTCTCAGTTGATGAAAATGTACCTTCTGTCCTGTTCTAATATTGTAACTCTTTCTTATAACTCACTTAAAATTAAATCATCTGGACCTCTACTCCATATGATAATTTATGTCCCAGTGAAAAGAAGAGGAGAATCTTTAGTTACATTTTGGATAGATCATTTAAAAAAAAGAAAGAAACACGAACCAAAACAAAAATCAAAAATTAAAAATCAAAACAAAACCAAACCAGCAAATAAAAAGTGAGCCACTAACATAAAGCTCATTTGCACTGTTTCTGAATTTTTTTCAGATCTCACTTTAAGCCCATTTGTAGAACGGATATACTCTTTTTTTACTTCATTAATTTTCTCCCTTCTTCATTTTCATGCCTTTCAATAGCACAGTTCTTCCCTAAAGTCTCACAATATCCCCAAGTAGAAAAAAAAAGATTCCTTAAAATAAAATCTGCTTCCTCACTGTCTTATCATTCAGCCTATGAGACAGTGTTTCCACTGACTTCTCTAAGCTGTGGATAAGGCCCCATATGTCTTAATTACAGAGCTTAGCATAAGCTCTTTGCACAGAGCACAGCTTTGTCACTTCATTGTGCTGTACTGTGCACTGTTATTTGAGGGAGGCTGGTGCCTAGAAAACGGTTTTGACAAGGGCATCATTGATCATGTGGCAACAGACAATCATAGTCCAAAATCTTCCAAGTTATACAGGGAACACGGACAAAATGTGCTGGGAGGACACCCCTGAAGAAAGAAAGAATCTTGCTCTATGTTGCATCAGAGGTTTGGAATAGAATAATTATGCTTTAAAAAACTAGTTCACAAGCTGATATTATGAGACCATGCCACTTTGAAAGTAAACTAACTCCTTATGGAAATGCCGTGACCATGTGGACTCCTTTCCCAGTATCTTCTCCAAATACATTTTTTTGTTTACAAATCATCTGCCAAGTTTGACAGAGGTTGCTGAATCTTCTCTTTAACTTTCTATTGGACTTGCATTCTTTGCAATCATTTGCTTGCTGACCAGGACCAAAGATTGCTACTGCATCGTATTTAATCATTGGGATGATGTCGTGTTTACTCTCTGTGTAGCTCATGTACGTTGTCTCTTTTGAACTCAGTGCTGAAGACACTTTGAACCTGGAGGTCCCAGTTGCTTCAGGTCAGCCTGCCAACATTCTCAGAATAACTTTGGTTATTTCAATGCCAGTGTGCACTTGCTGGGTATTAACAGGAATTTGAATTCTTCCTATCACTCCTGATAAGGCTTTATTACCTTCATGTGTCAAAGTGTCTGTGGAGCAACCATTTTTTTTCAAAGCTAACATTTTATGATTGAAGGTTGCTGGTTTGTCACTATACTCACAGCTGCCTGAACTCTTTTGTCTTTTATTTCTATTTTTGAACAGTGATCATGACTCTGCTATGATTTAATGTTCTCAGAGTCACTAGACACATCTATTCCACCACAGCTTCAAAAAGCAGTAACTACAGCAGGGGAATCAACCACTGCTAACTTTCCTTGATCCTTTCCTCAGGAGATCCTGGTATGTAGAAATATTTCTCATGGCTAAGTCTCCTTTTCTTAGCCATCTATCCAGAAAACTGAGCCAGATGTTTCACAATAATAATGTTGATGTATTCAGTAAGCAAGACTTTAAAAGCTCACGTAACCGAAGGCTGCCTTAGGCATCTCTCATATTGTAGTCCTTCATGGCCTACTGTCTGGGGGCAGTTACAAAATCTAAACAGGATCTATTTGCTGCATGCTGGGCAACAGTTTGAAATCCCTCTGGGTTTATAAAACTAAAATGGCTCTTTTGTAAGTAGGATACATACAAAGATGCTGCAACTACAGACTGCCCAGTGAAAGCCTTTTCCACACCTCTCCTGTCTTGCACCTTTCAGCTACATGGCTTTCAAAGACAGAAGTCCCAAGTATTTGTATAGAGCTCTGAGATGTTGTGGTTTCCAGCAGATCTCAGCTCAAGAGCAGAGCTCATATACTGAGACTATTTCTTTTCCTTATTTTTCTTTTTCTCCTCCTAATTCTGAAAAGATAGCTATTAAAAAATTGTTTACAAGGGTTTATTGCTTGTGGTGTTTCTTTCCTGGAATGCAAAGCGGTTAAAAAACGGAGTTTAGGATGCCTTCTGGAAATATCATGTATGTTTTCTAGGAAGTGTTATGATAGCTAGTGGTGCAATAATGCTTGGTTTTCATTAACCAGTACTAATGGCTTGATGACATGATAACTCATGCTAAGAGAAAATGCAGTATTTAACTAATGCTACAATAACATCTCACTGTGGTGTTATAAAGAACTGCTTCCTGAGCTAGATGCCAGCACAGTTTATGTAAATGTGGTCTGTTCTGGATATGTGCACCCTGTGTCTCAGCTACCTCTTCCCTCAGAAAATCTGATTCATCTCACACAGGAACTGACCCTGGCACTACAACCTCTCAGTCATGTAATTCTCCTGTTGTATTAAGGTCAGTAATGACAGCACTACATCATTCTCTGGCAAAATAGTGACTTTGGAGATCATGAGCTGATACATCTTCCTGGAACTCTGTAGCATCTCTCAGAGATACTTTATTAGCTTGAACCAATGTGATGAAGGTAGTATAAAAATTTTCCTCCCACTTCCACAGATACAGGGAAGATACATGGCATCCACACTGAAAAGAGCTTCCATAAACTCAGTCCAAGTCACAGAATTGAAAACTGTGCTCACCCATATTTTTAACAGAGAGGTTTGCTGGCTGTGAATCACCATCACCCTAGTTTCATCAATGCAAATAGTTACAGCTCTGACAAGATTGGTTTTGCTGAAGAAAGAAGCAGAAATTTTCTGCAGCACCTATTGTTTCTTTTTCTAAAAGTGATAATATTTTCTGATTTTATGGATCATGCTACTCATCTTTACAATTCATGCTTTTCAAGAAGCTAGCTAGTAATTACTGGGAGCCAACATGCATTCTCCTTCCATTTAGAATAGAAAAGAGCTGTGTCAACTATTGACCACTCTGCAGTACATAATTCAGTTATTTGCTACTTCTGCATGTGCAGAAAGATCAGTCTAGAAGAGGAAGAGTGAGATTTTTTAGAGTATAAGAAATATTTTTAAAGGAAAATATTTTCTTGAATTGCTTTTCATTTAGTTTGGGTAAAATAATTCTAAAGTATGTGAGAACTGTAACCCGTAGAAACAATACTTAAAAGTAAGTATGATGCCTATGATTTGCCTCCTATAGGAGTATTCCTCTCCTTTCCTGCACACACATACACTTGAACAAGTTTATTTAGCAAACTTATGACTCCAGCACTGACTTAAAAGCAAAGAGCTATGTGTAACCATCATTCCATCAAGCTAAGCCATAATCGATGATATACTGTTTGCTGGTCTTCTAAGCTGCATCCTCTAGCCTAAAGCTGCAGGTTTATAATAGAAGGTGATGCTTCCAATCGAAAAGATGGCGGTTGCAACAGATTGTAATCGGTGTGTTGAGAACTTTTGTATTAGTTATCATCTGTGGGGGGGTTTCCATCTTTTGTACCATTCAAGAGAGACATTAAAATGTGTAACTATTCATACAGAAGCAGCCTGCCAGTTGCACATAAAGGGTGCACCTCTGATGCAAGGAGATTTTAAAAACTTCATATTTTCCCATATCCAGCTGAGATTACTGTCTGGAGGAGGGGGAAATAGAGCCAGCTCTGTATATCACTTCACACCAAGACACAGCAATGCTGGCTGATAGATTTATTTTACTGTGAGGACACTTATTCCCCTGGGGATTTTGACTAAAAGTGATGAAGAGAGAAACTGGGTAAGAATTCAATTGAACTTCCATGTCAGCTTGTGAATCAGGGAGGGCTTTTTAGATGGTGATAAAGTAAAGCAACGAGCTGGTTTTCAAGCATTTCCTCTACAGGCAAAAGGTGCAGTCACTTGTTGCATTTAGAAAGCTTGAAGCAGTGGAAGGATAAGTCTGGGATGTAGTGGCAGGTTTCTGCTGGGCCTTGGGGTGAATGTAATGGGCCTGTCTAGCCCTGTGTGTCTGGGAGTGAGAGAAGGAACAATGCCAGGCTGAAAGAAAGAAATAAGGGGATTAAACAAATAGCTGTAATTCTTGAATTAACACAGTGTACTGTGTCTGCCTTGAGATGTGAACACAATGGCTTTCAGTCAAATACATTTTCCTGCTGAGCTGTTTTTTGGGATAGCTCATTGTAATGACTTCCTAAAACACTGAACTTGAATAAATAGAAAGGCTCTCAGGGACTTGCTCCAACAAGCAATTTCTTCCATTCTAACACTCACCATGTTCTCTCCCTCCAGTAATAATTGCTACAGGAGCCAACAGAAAGCAGTTCCTACCACATAACAAGGTACAACATTTGCAACACAAACCATTGTCACGTGGCAGGAAACAAAGGCATGCACCACAGTAGTGTTTAGTTATCTTATATCTTTCTTGTGTCATGTCAGAACTGAACCAATCTTGCATGAGAACAAAGGAAACTGAGCTACCTGGGTAACTCACTCTTGAAAGGTTTGTGGGCTAGGTATTTGCAGGGGCTGTACTGTCAAGCAATGAAAGAACCGTATAGACATAACAAAAAATAATGGAATATAGAATACAGAAGTAAATAAATCCCACTTCTCAGCTTAGATTGTTGCAAAGGAAAGGTATTCAAACCAGATTTTGTGAAGGATATAATGTTTGTAGTAAAAGCAGCTATTCTGTAAAACTGGATTGCTCCCAGGAAAATTTGCGAAGGAATATGGTAGCAACATGCATCTGCAGGCATAAAGGGCAGCACTCTGAGGTTAGTAAAGAAACAGCATTCTTCCTTGGGTCACCCGATACATTCTCAAGTCTAGGTATTACAGCTGACCAGCTAAGAACATGTAAATCACTTTAATTGAACATTTTACTGCATGTTTCCTGGAGCTACAGAACAGTAATGTCTTCACATGAAAGATAATAGCTGTTTCTGTACTCTCAGGGGCAGCCCTGAGGCCTTGCTCAAAACCAGGCTTGTCTTTCTCAGGTACTGGAAACCTATTATTGTCATTAGGTATCAAAGGCAAAGTGCGACACAATAGGTTTAAACTGCTCCTGGAAAATGCAGGTTTAGTAACAAAAAAGAGCTCTCTAAGGGCAAGGAAATTCAGGCAGCTGAAAACAGTACAGCTGGATGATTAAACAGAGAAATCACAGGAGGTATTTAAAGTTCTATCCTACTAATACAAGTAATTTTTAGCCAGCAGCACTTGGGGTTGTTTGTATGTGTGTGTTTAATGTATTCTCTGGCACAGAATGAAAATTTGATGGTTTACCTAATTTGGGGGAATGGTGGGGAAGGAGAAGGTATTCAATTTGCAAAATCAGCTCTGGGTTCTACAGGCCCAGGTGTTCCCAGCTTTTACTGGCAAAACAGAAAAGCTGTCCAATGAAAACATTCCAAAAATCTTCCATATATACCTTCCTTTCTCCTTGGAAAGAGCACTCTAAGCCTGTTACCTGCATAAAATGTACCAGCTGTTCTTCTCTGGAAGATCACTGCAGCCTGTTGAAATTTTGTGCTTTTCACCTCAGTGAACTTAACATGAAAATAATCATTAGCAAAAAGAGGTTTTTTGAACTGTTTGAATGGTTTGTGTGCAGTATTATTTACTGGTAGGAAAAAACAGGCCTGTCTGTAATTTTATTTTGTCTTTAATCCATTCCACTCATTCTCTGCAAAGTTTTAAATTATATTTTTTAGCTTACTGAGTAGAAATAGGGGAAACGAGAAGAATGGCAGCAGGAAAGAAGAGTGATAAAGAAAAGGGATTGAAAATGAGAGCAAATGTGAAGAGTGTTCTTTCTATTTTCCTCTCCTTTACAGGAATTTTCTGCCCTGTCAAGAGTGGTCCAGATTCAGTGGTTCCAAATCTGATATCAACAGTATAAAAGCAATTAAAATACCCAGCCCACTGCTAATACCTTTCACAAGGGGATCTCAGAGCACTCTATCTTTATCGTGCCCTGTTCTACAGTGTAACTATTTGAGGAAATGAAATCATCTTTGCCCGCCTGTGCATTTTAGCAATCACACAGCATATTTTTGGTTTCGGTGGGTTTTTTTTTTCCCTTAAACTCTGCCTTAAGGCAATATTGAATGACTGAAGTTTCTGCCTCTCATCTTAACCAAAATGGAATCTTGGATCCATTTCCAAAAAGCGTTGGCATGCCTTCACATTTCTGCATATATTATGTACTTTTATTACACGCCTGTTTGCTATCCTAATAAGATCATAGAAAGTAAGATATATATGCTATCAAGCCTGTGAAGAAGTTATTTGGACTGAGGTTGGACAATTCAATAAGTGGCTCTAGGGCTTCTGATGCAAAATAAAAAATGATGCAGCCATATATTACAAAGCACTGGTCCAGCTAAAACTCTCTGTTCTTGTTCAGATTTTCTCAGAGAGTTAGTTTTATGGCACTAACAGTCTTTATAAGAAACCAGATATCACCTTTATTCTCATAGCTAGTACAGAATGAGCATATCAGCTCTTTCTATATAGTTGATGTGACGGACATACCCAAGATTGATCTGGGTCTAATTTGTAGTCCTGGAAAATCCAGAAGTTCATAGGTCCAGTGTTAGTGATAGTGGAACTATACCACTGCAGCTTCAGAAAACATATGAATGTTGCTTTATAATTAGCATAATACATCAGTGACAGCCCTTACTATTAGTTAGTGTTCTGAAATAAAAACGATCAACAATTGCTTAGTGTTGCTTGAAGACAGACAGGAAAAGAAAACCTGACTGGTTTAGGTTGGAAAAAATATGAATTGGAATCTATTGTTTGCAGTACAAACAGGTTTTCCTACCACATTTCACCACAAAACTCTGAAATGAAAGCAATTGAATAATAAAATGCAATAAATAAATATGTTTCTCTAGTCTGGAACTGAAGATGATCTGTCCATTTACAGAAATCTCCATTAGAAGAGGAGAAAATTGTATTTAGAAACATGGAATGTTTCAGTATGCTTCAGTGATATATATTTCAAGATATTTGAGATTTATGGAAAGTTGTCTGACAGTACAAACTCTTCCCTCACTGAAACAATCTGAACATTTATTTCCAGACGCCTTAAAAAAAAAGGAGAGTTAATATACAGTGGCATATTAATGCTATCATTTACTTTAAAACACTATCTGACATAACGATAAATTACTTCCTGGGGTCTGAAAAGATGCATGAAAGTAATGGACCTAAAAAAAAAAGGGCAATATAACCCCTATTTTCAAGAAAGGGAAAATGATGACCCAGGGAATTAAAGACCAGTCAGTCTCACCTCTGTGCCTGGCAAAATCTTGGAGCAGATTCTCCT
>JAVHNF010008407.1:30307-48928 GCA_034783455.1 Micropsitta finschii | reverse complement strand
AGACCATTCATGCACAATAGAGATTATTCTTATCCAACAGAAACACAACAAGCTGAGGGAGAGAACTGTCCACCAATACCCGTATCGGATTGCCCATCATCAGCAGAGTCACACCATTGCTTGGGATAACAAAAGAATCATAGTATCCACAAAGTCCAACATCTAGGGCCTAAACTGCCATCTGACTCTCCAAAGGCAATAAACTGCAAACTAGAGAGTGACTTTTGACAAGGGCCTGTATTCACAAGACAACCAGGAATGGCTTTAACCTGACAGAGGGGAGGTTTAGATTAGACATTAGGGAAAAGGCCAGGTTGGACGAGTCTTTGAGCAACCTGGTCTAGCGGAAGGTTCCCCTGCCCATGGCAGGGGGGTTGGAACTGGAGGAGCTTTAAGGTCCCTTCCAATCCAAACCAATCTGTGATGCTACAGAAGTTATAGGCAAGTGCAATTGGTACTGTCTGAGGCACACAAGTTAAAGCCAAAGTTAGAAATAAGTGCTTTAAAAGGAACACTGAAGATAAATCAGAAAAAAAAAAAAAAAAAAAGGAAGTCCTGTGTCGAGTAGGATGCTACATAAAAGGATATTTGTGAACAAATATCAATGTTTATTAAGATATTTTGAACAATTTTTAATTATCGAAGCTGTAGTTTTCATTTCGGCTTTGAATGTAATGTATTGCATTCAACTTAACAGCAGCAAGAGCAAAGGTTTGTTAGTTTACAAAATCTCACAAAACAGGTCAATATGGGGTTGGGAATGTCAGCTAAAACTGTTACTTACAGCAACACATGATTATAAAAAATAAATGGGTTTATGGGTTTTTATATTGCTGTGCTGCATTTGAGATAAAAACATAATCCCAAAGTAAAGTCTTTCCTGCTTTGCACAATGGGTAGATCTGTGTTAAGTAGGCATAACACATTCCAATCCTGCCGAGATAGCATCTGACACACACTGAGTTTGGCTGTATCTTAATGAAGCTAGGTAGAAATTAGCCAGATACACTAAATTTTTAATAAACTAACATAAATGACTATTCCTTCTAACAGTAAGAGCTAATTTTACCCTATATAGGTAAATGAGTGAACAAAGAAGAATATCCCCCCATACATTTTCATTGGAATCCTCCCCAGTCCCAATCCTCCCCAGGGAGAGAAGGATCACACCCCAAACAAAAGGATGGCTTTATTAGAGGTTGTAAATACTTCTTCAGCTATACAGCCATTGTACTTCACTTGATACATAGTCTCCAGCTATGTCTAAAGCCTTGTGTAGGTTTCATTCATATCCCTGCACCTCTTGCTCTCTAATCCCAGCATCTGAAGGTGCTGCTTGGTGCCCAGCTCAGGGCGTGGTAGGATGATCATAGCACTTCTCTTGGAGTCATTACATATTGCCACCCTCCTAGTCAAACCTCCCTTAATATTTATCTTGACAGTTCATCACATCCTTAGAGTAAAACTTCAATCAAGTTATAGGCCACATGTCCCCATCACACAGCCTGGAGTAGGAGTTTCCATGAACTGCAACTAAGCAAATTGAGGCATGTTTTAGCATTTCATATGACTGAGCTTAGTTTTATTGCTTAAGATCCTGTTTAAAAATTTTAACCAATGCAGCATCGTACTGCTACAACTGCGATATCTTCATGGTGGTTTTGGTCTCTGCTTTATCTAAAATGCATTACTATGCTTTCAACTAAAATAACATTATAGAAAAATAAAGCATAAAACAAGCACAGCTCATGTAAAGCACCACACTTCTTGCTGCTAAAACATGCAACGCTGGCAGCAGCTAATGTACATCACATGTTCCCTCTTTGGACAGTAGCAGTCCAGCAAAATGACCTACAAAAAAAAAATCATTTCTAAATGACTATTGATTGTTTTAGAAGCACTACATTTATAAGTTGTAATTTCTAGCAGGAATACACATTTATATATGTTCCATCTGAATCCACTGTCATTTATCACTTTTCATTAAACACGCAAATTTGGCTCTTACCTGCACTTACATGACAATTCTAAGAAAAGGCAGATTGTAGTGCAAAGATTGGAAAGTTGTTTCAGAACTAATATCCTAGCATGTGACCAGGAAAGGCCATTGAGCACATTCCCAGTGTTGCACCAGATCTTCCCCTGTATTTTACGTATTTTATGGCACGCCAAGTAGTTAAACCAAATTGTCTTTCTGGAAGACAGTCTTTGTTGCTTCTGCCTCTACACTTCACAATTAAAGCAATAAAACAAAAGAGCACTAAAACACCCTCTTCCCTACAGCTCAGTTAAAAAATACCTACATTTGAAATACTACAAGTTCCGCCATCCCATTAGTTTATACTAGCACCTGAGCTTCACTGCACCTGAGAAACAGCCTATCTCTAGACTTTCACATGTATCCCTCTAAATCATGTTGGAACCCAAAGAACCCTCTAATCAAAATACAACCAAACAAATAGTTTCAACTATTAAAGAGGCTTTGTTTTGTCTGACCAATTCTAGCTGCTATCCCTTAACCCCTTGCTTCTCACAGAATGACTTTCTAAAGCTATACCCAGAGTCGCTTCTTTTTACTGAGTTCTAACTGACTTTATTGTAACATATTCTGAATCATTTAAGGGGAGAGTGCTTTCTGAAGACACTTCCGGGTTGTATTATACGCTTGAAACCTGCAGACCCTATCACATTGAACACACTCAGAATGGATGGAGACACCTCCAAAACCTCACCTTTCCCATCTTCTAGAAATTGTGGTTTGTCTTCCTACACATACAAAAGTATAGCAGAAATGTAACACTGCCAAGGAATTCCAGCATCCACTGAGTTATTCACAATTTGCAAATTACAAGTGAGAGAACAACCCGCAACACATGCTACAGTGCCTAACTAGTATCAGCACATGGTTTCTCCTACGCTCAGAGCTGTTAAGTGATCGGTGAAACCAAGCAGCTCAGTACCTGTGGTTTCCAGGGATGTGCGACTTAAATTTTAGTGTCAAAGCCTGGCTTTTGGGGACCAAAGAATAAAATGACAGAAGATTTGCAAAACTAGCTCCTGTTGCTTGCTTTTTTTGCTTGCTCCTGCTGCTAAGGAAAGAGCTGGTGAAAATCTTGTTAGGGGAAAGAAAGAGATACACTTAATACATACAGTAATGATCTTAAAAAGTGCAAAAATGTTCTTGCATAGCTATGGGTTTCATTATTTATTTAGTAGCTTGTTCAATCATTTCGATAATTCTACTAGGCCTGAACAACAGCTCCACATCAAAAGAAAACCCACAAAGCATTCACAAAGCTAGGTAAGTGCAACTTCGTGTGTGTGTGTGTGTGTGTGTGTGTGTGCATGTGCTTCTCAGGGACTAATATCTTGTGTTATCCAGTGTTTGTTTAACAGAATCTTATCAATGATTTAATGAGCTGTTTGTTGGGCAGGAATTTTCTAAGAGGAAATGCCACAGTCAGACACAGTTTAAAAATAAAAACAGTTGAACAGTAACACAAAAGGGTTGAATTGTATCTTCAGAAACACATTTATGCATGCTTATTCACTTCCACTTACCCATGAAAACAATGCACAGTCAACTCATGTTAACACTAACCCAGAAGCATACAGAATTACTCAAAGTGTCATTGTGCAAGACCTTAATAGGCACTTCTTTACATGAGTGCATGCTCCTCCCAGCCTCTTTGCATATTAGTGCAGGCTTTGGGTGAAAGATGCCTTGGTGTACACTGAAAAGGCACAGCCAATGTCACATTTGCCACTCCAGCTTTCTCAGTTTGATTTGGAATTTTACAAAGTGTTTACGCTTTAGAAACACTGTATTTGTGCCCACAAACTGCAGTCCTCCTCCTCACAACTTTACATGTGAACTTGGCCTATTGCACAATGCTCTTTTGAAAGCACCAGGTAATTCTTGCCAGAACAACTTAGAGAGTGGCTCGGGTAGCAGCTGGGTGCATAGCACAGAGCAAATCAATATAATTACGTTAGCAGAAGCTACTCCCCATCCCTGTTACTTTTAGGAGAACAGGTAGAAAGATAAAAATAGATCTCTAATTCCTTAAACATAGTAGCTTCTCTATCTTCATCTATGGGAATTCATTTTCATTTCCTGGATCCTACTGTGATCCTACTTCCAATGGACTGCACAATAGCTACAGCTTAAGTACTTTCTAAGCAGAGTTGTTGCTCAGTGCGGGGATGCTCGGTTTGTTTGCCAGCAGCGAGTATCTGCATTAGCTTCCCTGCATGTATCCCTACAACTTCCACAGTCAGGTCACAGAGCAGATGGAAAACAATTTACAGACCTATAACAGTACTGTTACTAGTGTTGTTTTCTGCACATTCATGCTTGAGAATTAAAATATCGGGACAACATCCCCAAGCACACGTGAAGAAGCCTCCTAGGGCACCAAGGGACTGACTAAGGAAGACACACAAGCAGGCCAGGACAAATTCAAACATTGCTGAACTTATACTGATGGTCCTGAGGGTTCACAGTCACTCTTCTCCTCCCTCCCCACACACCACAGTATTTCAGGGCCTGATCTTTAATAAATATAAGTATAGAGGAGCAACTTCCCCAAGACAGCGATACACACATAGCAACCAGAGTCTATATGAGCCCATAAGCTTATACTGAAAGACATGATAATGAAACAGGCCTAAACTAGCCCAGAGACCTGGTAAAAGCTTAGCAAGTAAATCCAGAAACCAAATCCTGTTCAGAATACAAATCTTTTAGAAAGACCACTTTCACTCTCCAGTGGTACTAGGGATCTTGCACAACTACATTCATGGTGTCTTTTGGTCATATTTGCCTTTTGATCTTTGTCACTCCTTAATGTTTTGACAACATGAGTTCTGCAGAAGCAGCATCTCCCCGTCTCCCCATTCAGTCTTGGAGGATGCTGGTTCTCCAGCGCACAGTGTGGAGCAGAAGTGGATGCACACAGAATCACACTGCTGTGGAAACAGCCATAAGTTCTCCTCCAGAATAATTCAGCAGAAAGCAGATCAATATCTGAATATGGATAAGCCTTATGAATAAAGCAGAAAAACCTCTTCAGCAAGAGCAAAAAATGCTGTTTATTCTGGACACTGCAGTCTGGCAGTTTAAACATCTGCAGCTGTTTAAATGCACACTCACTTCTCCTTATAGCTTCCCTAGAAATACTGCACACTACATTGATATATTATATACATGAAGGCATTTACATGCGTAGGAGAGCAAATTCCTTTGAGAAGTCACTCTGCACTGTAGCATAAATACTGTACCACTGAGGTGGAAGTTGTTAGTGTGTCTTACCAGCAGGTCAGTCAGTGATTCCATCTGTCTTTTTGACACTTTGTTCACAGCTTCCCAAATCCCTTACAGTTTCTTGACCAGTGAAACCCTTTGGAATGCACCATGATTGCAGGTTACCTTTTCTTCAGTGTTGTGCAAAGTCAAGCCATAGAGCAGGGGTTTTTTTCTATGAGGCCAAATGCACATACCTGCACAGCTGTTCCTATTTGAGATGATAAATTTGTGATTCAAAATTCAGAGCTGACTCCAGCTGAGTTTCTCAGCAGTGGCTTCTTTTTAAGAGGGGTTAAACAGCCTCATATCCCCTTAGTTTCAATAGGAGATGAAGATGTCTGCCCCCCCATATTACATGGTCCATGTATAGTCTGTATACTAGAGCCCGTCTCATGTACCAATATACTCATAACACAATCCAGTCTTTATTTTTGTTTCTTAAATCAAAGTAGTCAGAAATGAGCAAACCAGTTTTACTCCATCCCACCTTTCTGTACCTCTCCCTGTCAGATCCTCATATTCCTTGTTAGCAAAAAAGAGGGGTGTAATGCCAAGACAAGAGGTGTCAAGATCCAGCTGACATTAAAATAATACATACTATGAAAGAAAACCTCAGAAGTTTCATTCATGACTTCCAATAGAGATGCCAAAATAAAGCTTCCTAAAGCACCAGCCTTATTTTATTTCCTGAAAAGCTAGAAGCCTGTACAAGCAAAGCGACTGCACATTTTAAACAGATCCAGTACCTTACTTGGGACTTAACTTTACTTAGGCAGCTGGAATTGCTGAGATCTAAATTCTGCTCTCTGCCATCTTTGGGGGACCCACACTCAATTCTCTAAGACAGCAGATGTGAAAATAAATACAGCTTATGGCCCACCCATTTCAATGAGGAGTTTGAGTAAAGGATGGCTTGATAGGCAGTTTACTTATTATCATTTAAGGTCTTGGTCCGCTGCAACAGTGTTTTCCAACATAGGATGTGCAAAACAAACCATTGGGGTGCAGAAATAAATTATTTTGTACCCCAATAAAGTTAAAGCTACTTTTAAAATTGTGTTTACTTCCTCTTCATCTCATCCTTTAATACCTATTTTTTGTGTACGCTTTATGATGCACATATTACTACAGCAGATATATATATAGTTTATAAATATACATATATTGGGGGTACATGCTCAAAAGCTGGTTACTGATAGAGGCTTGCAAATGATGACTACTGCTTCACAGATGTTATGTCTTACTTGAGAACACTGTCACACCAAATTTTACTAGGACTAATCAACTGCTTTGCAAATGCTGTCTCTAGTAATTAGTGCTTTCATCACTATCCTAAGCCCTTTGAAAACAACCACCAAAAGAACTCCTTTGGCCATCATGTTGTCCTCTTCCTTCCTTTATGAGTCTCCAAAACACAAAACTACCACCCCTCCACTCTCTGAAAAAGTTACCTTATATTCTGGCATTAAATGTGCTGTTCATTTTTGCCGAATAGAAAGGAGAAGGAAGAAACTGGAAATATGTCCTCAGGCAGCACACATTATCACAACTTTAGTTTCCAGAAGAAGATGCTCTGAACAGCTGCCCACACAAAACTGAATGGGATACAAATAGGGCTCAAAACACACGTGGCAATTCAAAGACATCCTGTGATGTATCATTTAAAATACATCACTAGATTTATGTCTACATTTAAGAGTCCTCTCTAGATAACC
Source organism: Micropsitta finschii (assembly GCA_034783455.1). Taxonomy (NCBI): domain Eukaryota; kingdom Metazoa; phylum Chordata; class Aves; order Psittaciformes; family Psittacidae; genus Micropsitta; species Micropsitta finschii. The sequence goes on along the minus strand of JAVHNF010008407.1, from coordinate 41,905 downwards.
CTACTGATGCTGTACTATTTTAGTCTGTAGTTAGGTATCCCTACATAAGCTGCTGAAATTACTCCTTTTATATTGATATTATGCTGAATTCACCCTCTTAAGTCTTTACCTAAACAAAATTCCAAGGATAAAATGATCAGTGAGTGAAATCCTTATGAGTCCAAGATTTCACCCCTGGAACCCCTGAATATCCCACCTACAAAGGGGAAAGGGGGGATTAATGCATTTTAAAGTTATATTAAGAGAACACCATTTGGAATAGTGCACCGTTCAAAATATTTGCTAAATAATAAAGTGTGTGTTGTTTTAAGCAAAGTTGCTTCTGTTTTTTTTTTTCTTTAAAAGCATTTTTCATGTTTCAACAGTGTATTACTAAATAAACTGACAAAACATCCCAGAACTAACAATTTTAATGCTTTCTAATCACACAAATCAGCACAAGATTTTTGTACTTGTGCATGACCTTCTTCAAATTATCCCCCCATTTTGGCTGAATCAGAGTGAGTGTGGGCTATTTGATAAAAAACACTAAGTGTGTGAAATGAGGGGCCCTCATCGCTTCTGCCAGACTCCTCTTGACAGAATGATGATAGAAGCGTCACATCCCTGGGAGAGTAAATGCAAACTGACAAGAGATGAGCCTTTAGATGTTGAATATAATCTTGAATTGTGCTTGAAGTGTCTTATTATCTTGTCTTTTGATGTCTGAAGGGGTGGCTCATTGTTAGAAAAAGGAAAGCCCTTGCACATCTTTGCCATCTTTAAAAATTGTTTGGCCTTTAACAACTGCTTTTCCAACTAATGTCCATTTCTCCTGACAATAAATATGGCAGGTCGTCAGCTAGTGACAAACAATTTACTTTACATACCAAGCTTTTATGGGTTTTGAGAGCTCATGTGGAAGCATATTTTAAAAAGCAGTGGGCAATTAGCACCATTACAAATGTTAAACTGGCTGTGTGTGTGGAGTTCACTGTGTGGTTATTTGTTACTGCTGCCTTTCTGTTTTAAAGTCCTGTCTCCAGCATTCAGACTGCTGTTAAAGTTCTTTATTTATCATTGACTAAAAATAGTCAATGAAAAATAAAGAGCAAGAAGCAATTTTCTTCTTCTCAAAAAAAAAAAAAAAAAGGCACTGTTATAGATACACTACATACGTAATGCATAAAATCATATTTATTAATCATAACAAATCAATATCAGGAGTAGTACAGCACAGTTTACCTGTACTGCAGACCCTTGCAATCACATAAACGTTTTTTCCACCTTCAACCAGCTGACTTTTTCCTTTTCCCCTCAAACTTAAAAGTTTAATGACAAATCAGATCAATATGATTCCTTAGCAACTAAATCACAGGCGCACTAGTTTTTCCTGTCACAGCACCAGTTGTGCTAAAGCAGTCAAGTTCTTTTTTCAGGTCTCCGTCACTCTGAGAATCCATAAGAATTCTCAAATGGATCATAAACTGTTACAGGGTTCAGGTTATTGTATCATTATAAAAACGTATTGATACAGTACAGATGACAAGACATGCAGCTCTTGTGCTAGTCTATTACAACCATCTGAATACCACAAGAAATATCAGATATAAACAAAATAAAACAGTCAGCAGTAAGCTGTCTTTTAGGGAAACCATTTTTTTTTTTTTTAAAGTGTTTTAACCTGGTGTCAGACACAGCAGGCACCCACAGAGAAGAAACCACGAAACCAGAAGAATGGGTTATTAAAAATAAATAACCAAAAACCTGACCAGAGTGTGGAGATTTAATTTCTTTATATTTTTTAAAAGAAATCTTTGCAAGAAAAGGCCTGATTCTGTTCCTCCTGATAAGCATGAATGCTCTGCTCCTGAGTTTTCAGAGTATAAACTAAAACCTCCCCTCCACCTCCCTCCCAGTACAGCCCCATTGCCAGTGCTAGGAGGCCGCACCATGTGTTGTGACATATCACAGGGGTCTGCTGCCATGTGCAAGCTTGAAATATGTAAAGTGCTATTCAAAACACAGAAGCCATCAGTGCACACAGATGAGAGAACGGTGTGAGAGAAAGGCTCAGCCCTCAGACTCAGTCCCTGGAAAGGCCAGGGTCACAAACCGGTGTCCCGCAAATCCAAAGTTGCTCATTGAGTAGGACATCTCATCTGAGTAAACCTCTGCATCATCTGGTCCTGCTCTTATTCATTGCCTCATAAAAGCAAAGGGATGTAGGGGATAGGGGAGAGGGAGCAGGACCAGCTGATTGTAAGATTTTTTTTTTTCTCCTGTCAGCAAGTGTTATGAGAAGGTTCACTGTGCTGTATCCATGCCATTAAAATCAGGAGACTCTGAAAGCAATGCATCAAACCCAGCAACAGAGACACACAAGAGTTCCCTTTGCACTCTTCATACTGGGGGGGAGGGGGGAACACAACTCAAATGACTTACGCAGATGTTTCTCTTGCTGGATATTATAATTACAATTACTGTACTTATGAAATTGAGTATTTTCAATTAACAGAAAAAATATTTTTAAAATATTCTCTTTTTTTTTGCTTTCTTCCCGTTGTAAATTTCATTTTCCCTTCAGAGAGATTTGTGGCTTGCAGTCCCAAATATTTATGATTTCAGGCAAGGAAGCATAAGAAAGGAGGAGAAATATCCAGCCTGTACATTTACAGCCACCTTCGAGCTCATCTATGCCTATCTAATCCCCTCCCCCATTTTACTCACTGCTGATTTTTGTTTCAGTAATAACCACCATTTATAGTCTTCAATTATTTTGAATGCCTAATCATGATAATCCATCCTACCTGTCCCAGAAACATCCCTTAAGAACTTCTCTGCCTTTATTGGAAGCTTTACACAGGTTCCAACACCAGCACATCATCTGCGCCTACAGCAAGTCAGATGTTTCCCTTGCCACAGCCACTGCCTATTTCCCCGTGGCAAAGCGGCAGAGGTGGAGTTGCAGAGCTTTTGCAATACTTATGCATACCTACACAGCAAAACAAACCCACAGTAACCCTGGGACTGGTTCAATAATTCATCTTTTGTTAAATATGAAGGCAGCAAAATTACAGAATGGTTACTCCTTCCTGTTAGCATGTTTCCTTAGCTGATTTTAGCTCCAGAACATGGGAAGCTGCAGAGCAGTGACCATGTCAGTGAGGTGGTGGTCACAGACTGGCATGCAAGTATTGACAGGACAAATGCCCTGTTGAAATTTATGGTCTTCCTACGTACATGATGGACAGTCACCTGAGACCTGTCAGATTCCAGCCTCATGTTTATTCAAATCACTGAGTTAACATGACATCTCTATACCACATGAGTAAATCCTAATTGCATGCAAAATAGAAATACTGCCCCATACTGTATATACTCAAGAGATTAGACTGAATTCAAATCATCATTCTTCATTTCCAGTTAATACTGTGCTATCTCAAGAAATAATTACACATACTTAGTTGTACAACATATTAAAGTATGCCTTAAGGTATATTAACTGAAAAGCAATTCTGGCTTCTTGATTAAACACAGATTTTAGATCATCCTCTCTGAGGAAGAACCCACCTCCAAACACCAAGCTTCAACCAAAGCAAGAAAACCTAAAGCAGACCTCAAAAGACAGCGGCAAAATGCATTTGAGTAGATCTGAGCAACAACTGCCCAGGCACAGCTGTATCATTTCCAGCTGTGTGCACACACCAGCAAGCAGCAGAAGAGAGGGGAATAACTCATGGCTGTTTTTTAAAGAAGTAATCTAACGGTACACTTCTGTAGCAAATACTGCTCTTAATGTAAGAAAACCTTTATTTCTTTTTTTGCGCAAAATATGAATCTTCTAAGAATTGTTTCAGGACTTCTGAATTGCAATAAAATAATTTATATCATATTCCAGTCACACTGGTTGATAATACATACGAAATGAACATTTAACTTTTGCAATCACTTTCAAGTACCATGACTGCTCTATTTTCTGATACATAGCATTTTCCTTAAGACAACTTCAAACTCCTCAGCAATTACCATTTACCTTTCTGAAAAGGACAACCCATAAGAAAAACAAAGCTCCTGCTCTTCCAACAACTCCTCTTGTATTTACTAAAATAAAATAGAAATCCAAGCTAGTTTTAGAAATAGATAAGCAGTAGTTTAGTGTTAAACACTTTTTAGAGTGGCAGGGACATGGGTTGATTTGGTACATGTAAATATCCCTGGACTATCTAGAGAATGAAGCCAATTTTATTGTGTCTGAAAACAGCAGGGTTTATTTCGCCAGGCAGGATGAGGTACTATTCTTCTCCAGATGACCTCTGCTTTCAAAGTAAAAGGGCTTAGTCCTGCTTCCGAGAGAATCAAAGCAGTATCACAACATAAAAGAGGACATGTCACAATACAAATCTTCCTTTGTTTCATACTGATATTGATTTTGATTTTTATATGGCAGAGGAAGAGAAATGAGACTTGAGGCTAACAAATATAAAACCATTTCCATGACAAAATAACGTTCCTGGTGAAACCCACAAATTATGACACATTTAATCTTATTCTGCTTTTGCCCCTGTTCAGCATTAATTTCCTCATTTAGTTGTCATTTTAATGTAACTGCTACTACTGAGCTCATCAGAAATGATTCTGTAACTAGCAAAATAATGTTATTGTGGTAGTGCTAGTGGTAGTCATGTAGCGAGTCAGAAAATAAACCATTAATGGAAAAAAAAGTTATTACACTGAATATGCAATTAAATCAAAGTATAAAAAGCCACAAAACTGATTCGCCCGCCCTCTGACCTTCTCTCCCCAAATAAAGGGGCCACAGGTGATGGATGCAACATAAATGGCAGTTTAGCAAGGAAAGAGAATTAAAACAAAGAACCACCCACAAATGCCAGAAAGAACAAAACCCAGGAAGACAACGCAACAAGGAAAACCAAGCGCTACATAGGATATTAAAGAGAAAAATGATCCACAGGAGAATGGCAACTGTTACTGTGAGCTTCCTACAGCTACCTCTGCCTTTGGATATTTTTAAAACATTTATTAACCTGACAGCAGGAAACTTTACACATATTGCCCCCTGACAGGCGGCCAGCTTGGTATAAGCACTTGCTATCTCTTTGCTTAGCATAAGGAAATCAAGAGAGGTGTTAAGTGGTGCCATGTGCACGTTTGGGCAAACATAACTTCCCCTCCATCTGCCTCACCCTCGCATTTCCATGGAGAACTTGCTTAATTGTGCAAAGTCCAATAGAAACACCCAATTCTCCTTCCTTCTCTTTTCTATGTTTGCTTCCTTTTTAATGTGCAAGTGTCTGATCTATTATTAATCTCAAAACACAAACTGGCAAGGATCTCAATCAAAGAAAGTAACAGTTCTTTCACAAATTACCTGTTTACTATCTAGTAACCAGCAAGTCCCCTTTGAAACAGCCAGCCACTAACATCGCTCTTAAACAAGTTTGTTGTTATTTTGATAGCTTCAAAGACAGGCAGAAGAAAGATTAATTAAAAATGAACTATTTGTCACTCAGTCACACCAATTACATCCTAGGATCTCATTCTTTTTGTCCTTCCCTCTGTTAGTTGTTCTGTATCCACATAAAGAAAAATCATTTAAGAAACACATAACATACACTTAGCTCATAAGAATTTAGCAAAGTCATAATTAGAAATTCATGGGAACAAACAATTGTCTTAAAAAAAAAAAAAGAACCCAAACCCACAATTAACTTCCTGCTCATTCATAACAGCTTCTGTTGTTTGTTTGCCTTTTTTAAAATTGTCTGTCTCTGCCACAGTTCAGAGACAGCCACAAGAGGCTCCTTTATTTCCATACGAGCAAGGGACTTCATAAATGGGGCTGCAATATTTGCCTTTCATCAGCCCAATATTGTTTTCACCAAAGGTTAAAGGAGGCAGATTTCAGTCTCCTCAGAGTTGGAATATATGTGCTACCATCAGTACCCACCACTGCCTGAGCTACCTGCAATACCTAGGCACAGCAGGAACACTAAGCCAGGGATGGATTTTCTGTCTTACCATTGCACTGTGCTTTGTGTTTAAATAGTCATAACATCTTTCTAGGCCTTAATGGGCATTTATTCCCTATTCACAAATGCATCCCCTGCTGACTACATTAAGAACTCTGCCAAGGAGTCAAACAATAAGATTATTCACAGTAGTTATTCAAGTCCCTAACTGTTTGCAAACACTTACTTAAAAATCCTCATGTCAAATATAACCTTCATTCACATAGCCAGATCTTCAGAATCTTTCAGAACTTGTTTGGTACTTCAGTAAGGCACCACTACATTTCAGAAAATAGATTTACAAGCCTGTATAATGATCTGGTTCTGTAAACATGCCGTCCATTAATGTTTCTCATTGACACAGTCTTTGTAATGAAACAGTGCTCCTAATCCACAGATAACTTGCTCTAATAAAAGTATCACACATTCAAGCAGTAGCAGAATCAGTGCTACAGCCCCTTACGATGGCATGGATAACTGATAGTGTCTCAGAACAAAGCCTCCACAATGTGGAAATTACTGAATAAGATTATATGAACAAACAAGAATCTTTATATGCAGGTTAAACGTTTCAAATGTTTGCTGCCTCTAAAAGATGGCTCTGATTTTAATATTGAGACCATTTAGGCCATGAACTTCCCTATTCAAACAGAAATATTCACTAGAGCTTTAAAATGCAGCATGAGCGACAAACACACATTGCTTTGTCACTGAATTTACCAAACCTTATCAAAGTGTTCCTGATGAGCAGAGCTCTTACAGGCCTTTAAAATCTGAGGATATAACCAAAACACTGAGAATCAGCCTTAAATACATTGATGAAAGGAAAGCTCTTCGTCAGAAGGCCTTTCTTCCCCCCACAGGCAAGATACTGTTAATGACGATAATGCAAGCTTCCTCACAGCAACCTGGCAATGACCTCTGCTCTGACCTGCAGAGACCACTGTCTCAAGAGGTAAAAGACAATTTTGTCCTTTATCCTTTGTAACTGAAATGACTCCAGTGCCATAAATTCTAATCAAGGCAAGTCCAATTTTAAAAAAATAAAAATTAAAAAAAAAGATAATGTATGTTCCTTCAAAGAGAAATACAAGGGATCTTCCTGAAAAACAGTCAGCCAGGAACAACTTCTGCCCTGTTCTGCTGCAGCATACATGGGTATGCTTATAGAGAAAGACGCATGCAGGTCTGAAACATGGGTAACAATACAGGAAAAGAAAATAAAACCCGAAGGCCAAGGCAGGGCTTTGAAAATAAACCCTTGTTTATGGAAATGTGTGCAGATTTATTTAACTCACATATCCCCACTTCAGACTTCAAACACACACAGGATGATGACAAAGGCAAAAAAACCTGGTAGTGAACCAAATAAAACCACAGTCTTCAGATCCAGTGCAGGAAACCTAAGGTTTCATTTCACTGGAACAAAACCTTGCCAGCAAAAAAAATTAATATAGATATATATTTAAAAAAAAAAATCAAAAACCAAACCACCCAAAAATATTAGCAGTTAATTTCTTGCTGTCCTGCAATTATCCAACGGGGAACACTTGTGCTCCACAGTTACAGGCTTGGTCTTACATTCACTATATACTTACAGCTTGCTTTATTTCAGAAAGTTTGATGCATAGAACTATGGGGTCAATCTCAAAGACCAACTTTTTATAATACAGTAAAATTACCTTACTGTGCAAATGCCAGCTTTCCTTATACCACCAGCTAATTATGCCACAAACTACCTGCAATTAAGGATGAATTAAGGACTGGACCTAAATCCAGAAAGCTGGCCTCAGTCCAGAGAGGCTTTTGGTACTTGGGCTAGCCACTTCTTTCCCAAGATTTTTACAGTACAGAGAACTTTATGCCAGATATACCCATGGTGCCTGCACCAACTTTTGAATCCCAACAGTTTAAAATATTACACAGATAAATGTGAAGGGTTTTTTTTTTTATTACTAAGACTTTTTCAGATCAATACTTCATAAGTTATTCTAAGCTTGTTTAAAGATACCATATAAAACAGCAACTTGGTTTCATTAACTTCAGATCAGATCCCAGTGTATTCGTTCAAGTGAAGCTACTGCTTAGCTTTAACAAACACCACCTTTTCTCTGTAAGAGCCTGGGTTACTACTTTGAAGCATATTGCAGAGTTAAGACAAGTTCACCTGAAAGTGACGCCACCAGGAATGTCAACAGCCACACTCAGTTTCCCCATTTAAGTACATCATAGTATTAAAATAGGAGATTCCACTTCACAAATAAGTAACTACAAGATCTCTTGCAAATCAACTTGGCTTCATATTCTGCCTAGCAAACCCAGGATTTCTTTAACTGAAACACTGCAGCTGTGCTATCTCCGTATTTCAAAACTGGACTTCAGAGCTGGTGTGTTTCAGAATAGCCCTTTACCAACATTTCACACTTCAGAAAGTATTTTTCACCACACTTTTTATTCCCTTGTTTTACGTTATTTCAGTATCAAAATTTCGTACGCAGGTATGAAGATTCCACAAGTCCACTGGCAGAAATACACCAGCGGAGGATTAGACATGCAAACTCTTGGGCTACAGGATAGCCTTTTCTTTATAAAAACCCAAACCAAACACCACCAGCAGGAGATAGCAAGGAGGCAAAGCAGCAAGTACAACCCCTCTAACCACAGCTGATCCTTCCATCATTCACAGGTGACAACTACGCTGCAGTGACCAATTGCATTTTCCCAGACACTGGTACACCAGTTTCAAGGGGTGTTTCAGATTATCAGGAACTTTCACAGCACGTGCTGGTATTTCTGAGACCCAAGCAACTGCAGCTTTCATTTGCTCAGTCACTGACAGCAAAACACACAGAAGAGAAACACTAAGTTTATTGTGTATCTTCCCAAGCCAAAAGTAAGTACAATTAATTGTATTCCTGCCCTTTCCTGATCTGCAGCAGGGACCACTGTTGAAAAGGTACCATTTTTATGGTTCAGTTCTATCTGCTACCAAACAGAAAATAAATGCCCAGTGTTTCTATGGTACGTAGTGAATTAGCAAACCAAGGAACTTTGAGAAAGAGGAGGTGGATTTTAGGAAAAGATAAGAGTTGAGCAACACAGGTCCTTGCATAAAATAAACACATCTATCAAGACAAGCTAAGCAGAATGTGTGTGGTGAGAAAGAAGAAAGCTCTTCACATATAATCGTTCAACTGTTCATATATATGAAAATAAGACTGGTGAAATACTGCTAACATCAACAAGACACTCAAATGCTGGTCCTCCATCCCAGCTAAATCAGGGCATCATTTTCACAATTTCATCAAAACACATGAAAGAAGCATCATAGAAAAACTTGGTCCTCTGTGGACCTGTCTCCTCCCCTTGACTCTCTAAAATGCTCCACCCTCTCCTGCTAAATGGATTTTGGGCAAATTTACACACAGCATGTATTAAATGGTATATGGTGAAAGGAAAACTATTATCTCTGATCACATGAAAGAAAGCTGGAGAAAACAGTCAGTCCCTGTGCCATCACATCAGTAAATCCACAAATAATTTCATTTCAGAGACTGCAAAAGCCCAAAGTATGCATTCCTGTTTAATCTGTGAGTCATGCAATAAAGAGAAACAGCCACAGAATAATGCTCCATATTTAAAAATCAAAGCTGTGAACAACACTATACTTAATTATTTTCAATATTTACTGCAAATCTACTATAAGAGATGCATCTGTGACATAATGACTAATCATATTGATTTTAAATTTGCTCAGTTTGATCCTCAAATGTATCAAAACAGCCCCACTGTCCTTTCTTTTATGTTCTCAAAGTTACTAAAATTAACTTCACGAGGGCTGCTGCTCAAAGGTCTGTAGCATCCATCATAATTATAACAGGACCTCGATAAATGGTACAGAAGTTCATACTGAGGCAGTTGAACTATTTCACCTACTTTTGTTTACTTGGAAACCTCTTTAGCAGTATAAGAATCAGACAAGGAAACCTCTTACCCTCACCAACAGAAACAACACAGTAGATTAATTTGTAGCTTTTTCGTTAGTGCTTTTAGGGACATAAATTACATTTGCAGTTCAGAAGGACACAAGATATTGTTGCACATCATTTCTGTACCCCACACCGCAACTCTAATGAAAAGTGTCTGTGTATATTTCACTATTACCGAGGAGCATCCAACTGACAATGCCTCAAAAAATATCCTCCCTTTTATTACAAGACTTGCCTGACCTAAGAACAGACAGACATTTCACTGCCCTCAGATTAAAAAGTCTGGCTTTTGTTTTGTACTTGCCTTGCTGTATTTAATAGATGCACCCTGAATATTTGAGCAAATTAAATACATAAAAACACAGCTGAAGATATTTGTACTATTCCAGACAACTAATAACCCTCTGAATTTTAGACATTACAATCCTTTCCTGGGTGAAACAGACTAAAACAATTATTCTATGTTTTCTGAACATTCAAAGTGCTAATGGAAATCATGCTTCCCATGGAAACAAAGATTACTAAGAGGGTGCTTAAAAATAGATGCGACATCCAGTACTGGTCATTCCTGCAGTCCAGAAATTAAGTTTTAGGATTTTAAAATTATTATCATTCTTCTATTTCTTTAGTGAAGTTGTTTAAGAAACTATTTTGTGCTGCATCTTTGAGAAAGAACATGCTCTTAACCATTTTAAAAGAAAATTGCATGTATTGTTTAGAAAAGATCTTGCAGCTCTTCCTGAGCTGGAATACTAAAATCTAAACGCTGGTACAGATTTCCTTATAGACTACAAAATAAAAACTTGAATCTTAGAAAATGGGCTCTCACCCTCTGTCCCTTAAAGCTGCATTCCTTTTAAACAAGATCTTTTCCCCTTTAACTTCCACCTAGAGGATCATGTAAAATAAGGAAATGCTCTGTTTCTATTAATGTTTATCTCAAGTCACAACTGGAAATAATTAAAAGGAACTCCTTCAAGAGAGCAGTCCCTCTAAACCCAAAATGCCATTGTGTACCACATAGTGCTGCTCCAGCTCAGACATCCATCAACATCTATCACTCAAGCACGCGCCTCAACAGCCCTGCTCCCTTTTCTGATTAGAGATCAGAGTTGCTTGAGTTGGCTTACAGGGTGTCATCCGTTTGAATGACAGATGTCTGTGTTGAGTGCCACTCTTGCTGCTTTTGTTTTGATTGGGAATGGCTGCACTTATCTGGTACAATTTAGACTACTAAAAAATAAATTAAAAATCCAAAAGGTAATTCCTCTTTGCAGAGGCTTCAGAAAAAATATTTCTAATTGAAATTCCAAAAAGATTAGGTCCATGTGCAGTACCCTTCATAGCCTTTGTTTACGCAGTACAGAGTGTTTTCTATGGGAATGCTTCTGCTGTCTTCAGCCAGCTTTATCTTTACCATATAAAATGATAACTTTGCACTTTAATTCAGCTTTAGAACAAGCTGGTAGCATGAGACACACCAGCACCTGACCCAATAAATGTTAATGAACTACTCCAAGAGAATGATCCCCCCTCTATTTTTTTTTTTTTTTTTTACATGCAAAAGCAAAACTAAAATGTGTGCAACTTGCATAAAA